>CAJNIZ010004730.1:5017-20870 GCA_905231905.1 Symbiodinium pilosum | reverse complement strand
CTTTCAGCTTCACCATGTGAGTTGCGTTTTTGTGGTGGTTGAGCCAAATAAGATCATATTCCTTATATAAAATTCTATACCCCAAAAGGAGGATATAATCTTACTCTATATTGGGTACCATAATAGCCCCAAACCCCAAACCCCTAAACCCTAAATCCCTAAATCCCTAAACCCTAAATCCCAAACCCTAAACCCAAATCAAATACTACTCATAGCCTAAATCACCTCAGGGTTTCGGATTTAGGTTGGGTACTGCCCCTCCCCAGTATGAGTCCATATTAGGGGTCCTATTAAGGGCTGTATACACCCATACTGTAATTATTATCCAGCTGTTACTGAAAGGGGGGGCAGTACCCAAGATTTAGGGTGTCAGGCTTAGGATTTGGGCTCTATAGGATGGCCCCGATCAAAAGGACCGCAATCTCAATGGGCGACTTCTCAGGTTCATTGTTAATCACCTCGCTCTAAAAAAAGCACCCCCAGGCCCCCCCCACTGTAATGAATGTAGCCCCCGTCCCTACAACCCTAAACCCTAAACCCTAAACCCCTAAACCCTCAACCCCTAATCCCCCCTTCTATACAATGGTGGTCTATTGGAAGGCTTTATTGTTACAGTGGCGGGGGCTTGTTATGAAGGTTCTTGAGGTTGCTATTCGAAGCGGATAAGCTTACTGTAGGGTTTAGGGTTCTTAGTAGGTAATAAGGGAACATAATCCCTACATATCCCTACATAATCCCTAAATGTACTATTCCTTTCTTTCTACGATGCCCCAGTAAGTAAGTGTGGTGGCCGTGGACTGGTGCTTCAAAGCATCTGTAGCTCCCGAAGGGAGCGCGCTTTTCGCAAGAAGCTAGTCAAGCGGAAAATACCTCAGATGCGTACAATATGTTTGGATACTAAAATTCCTGCATGACACAAAGTACCCCCAAACCTTGGGAATTATGGTATTTTACTATATCAAGGTCATGCAGAAGTCTTAGCATCAAGCGTATCTTCTACCAATCCACCACATTATCCACGTCATTGATTGAAACTCTTACATTAAACCCTTGAGCATTAAACAAAACCAGGGGGATGTAGTATGCAGGTAGAGTTTGGGGTTTGGCTTTTAGGGTCTAAAGTCAGAGAGACTTCAAAAGCAGGTGAACGATGAAGCATTGGGGTTGCAATATGAGCCAGAGTCTAAACTCCTAGTAACCTCCTGAATAACCCCTATAGTAGTCCCGTATGTAATCCCCTATACGACCCCGTTTATGCAGTTTAGATTCTGGCTCATATGGCTTTCTAAGTATACTTACTACGTCTCCGACGTCTCCCCCTGAGCCTCCACTCAAATCTTACATGTGAGGCCCCAGATGCTGAATCCTGTTCGGCCTTATTAAGCATTATACAGTGTTTAGTAGCCCCTCAAAACCCGGAAGTGGTAGTATTCATGCTGAAAATCCTGCATGAGCTTACTATATTATAGTACTACAAGTCCCCATCAGGTATTTAGGGTCATGCAGGAGTTTTAGTAGCACCGTGACTTGTACGGGATGGTATGATAACCAATTAGTACAACGACTCCACAATTTGAGGATGCAGAAGCGATCAAAGGATTTCGGCTTTGGAGTTTGGGGTTTGTACAGTACAGTTCACTACTTTCCTTGAGACGGGGACGCCTATGCCATCAAAATGATTAGCAGGATCATTTTGAGATCTGTCTCAGATGCCCCATATCATTTTGGTGCAAGGAACGTAAAACCTGAATACTGGTAGCTATCCCAGTTTCACTTCGTTTTCAGCTTGCCCATTTGATCTCCATCTTCAGTAGACCCTAAAAGCTAAACCCTGTGTACCCCTATAACTTGAGTCATTCCCCCCTACAGTGACAGTCACCAGGTAACTGTCACAAGTAATACCAGGAGTCATAATCGCCCCTTAATAAAGTCCCTTCGTAACGGGGAATGACCCAACCTGTAACCTAAACTTTAGGCGGGGTCTGCCTAAACATTAGGAGGGGGTCTGCCTAAACATTAGGAGGGGGTCTACACGCAGCATAACCCTAAGTTAGAACCCGGAAACCCTGAGTTAGTACTCCCAGAACCCTAAACCCTAACCCGTAACTAGTACTCCCGGAGCCCTAAACCCTAATTGAACCCTATACCATGAACCCTAAACCCCCCAAAAATCCTTAAAGTAGTAATTCCCATGGAACCCCATACCCTAATCCCTAAACCCCAAAAAAATCTTAAAGTGGCAATCCCATGGAACCCTATACCCTAAACCCTTAACCCAAAAAAACCTGGAAGTAGTAATCCCATGGAACCCTATACCCTATACCCTAATCCCCCAAAAACCTCAAAATAGTAATCCCAGAGTCGTACCAACCGCAAGATGCGAAGGTTTTGTGCGAGGTCCAACTCTTGCGGATATTGCGGGAACATCCGGGTGAAGACCTCAACTTTCTGGAGGGTGTATAGTCCCCCTTAAGTAGATAGAATATGGAGTATATGGGGATCTTATTATAATAGACCCAAAGCCATATTCTATCTACTTAAGGGGGACTGTAGGATTTGGGGTTCGGTGTTTAGGATTTGGGGTTCAGGGTTGAGGGTTTAGGCTTGAGGATTTAGAGTTTAGGGTTTAGGATTTAGGGTATAGGATTGAGAGGCTTCATAGCGGGTATATGCGTTTTGCAGGGATGTATAGGGTCTGGCAGTCTAGAGTTTAGGGTTGAGGGTGAAGACTTGAACTGAGGTCTGGGAGGCTTGACAGAGGCTATAAAAGAGTTAGGTCTAGAATTTAGGTCTCGGAGCTTATGAGTTAGGACTTCAACTGAAGATTATCATAAAGACATCAAGATGAAGGCGCTGAGGCCTTACATTCGTTTCGACTATGGAAATTCCAGGATGAAGAGCTGGGTTTAGGGTTTAGGGTTTTGGGCCAAAGTTGCGGGAAGGCGACATTTCATATCCAGGGAATAATAGGTCGAATGGCAATATGAATAGCAATCTGGATAATAAGCAGAATAGCAAATAGTAGTAGGACTAGGACGAGTAATAGTCAGAGCAATAGGAAAAATAAACTAGCAGTGTCCTAGAAATTAGGCAAGACTAGTATAGGGTACCATATTAGGGTTTCTACTTTCTAGGTCCTCCCACGAAACTGATGGCAAGCGCAGAGTGATCTATTTGGGTTGTACATCGACGACGACTAAGGCAAGCTCTTCAAAAATGCAGGCACCCCCCCCAACCCCCTAAAATCTTTGCCCATTCAAAAGTCGGGAGCCGCAGAATAACTCCACCCTAACCCACCTTAAATCTGAACGTTTTTTGAAGGTTTGGAAATGCATTCATTAAACCCTAAGCCCTAAACCCTATGCAAATTGAGAAGTTTTCGGCCCAACAACGCCTCTGCCTTTGTAAAGTCGTCTTTGACAGCTCATCTGGCCCAAAACAAAGTCTTCAAAAATAGGGATGATAGAAAAGAAAATGGAACCTACTATAGTATAATAGGACTTATAATAGGGTTCTATTAGGGTTATTTGGGGGTTATGTTGGGATAATGGAGAAGAAAATGGAAACTACTATAATATAATGGGGCATGTAATAGAGATTATAATAGGGATCCTAAGGCTAAGGCCCTTGAAAGAATGTGGATCCCTCATATAATCCCTATTAGGATTTCGGATGTTTTCATGTTGCTGGGCTCGGATTACTGCGACTACCCTGTACAGCTACTGCTATGCTACAGATGCACAATGACAGGTTCCCCTTCCTTCGAATTTGGCAACACAGCACGCGGGCCTTCCACACATGCTCCTTCTCCATCTTGCCGAGGGTGGGGGGGGTTTCTTTCTTTGGGTCTGTTTTGGGAGCCCCTATACCAAGAGCTTTATGTAATGGGGATATTCTTGAGAAATTCCCAAGTAAGGCAACAATCGTAGGTGTTGCAGTCTGCTGGCATCATCCAGACTGATTGGCAGGCTTAGTTACATCCATGAGCCACCCAAACCGATGAACCTATGATGATCGTATCACTCTTGCACTGTCCATTTTTAGGGGTTGGGAATACACACGCCCGTTTACCAAAGATTAGGGCTCGCCGCCACAACGTGTGTGCAAAACGATGGGGAACTTCTCCCTACCCCTACGCCCTAAACCCCTGAACCCTATCGTCAGCGACTACTTGCATAACTTATAACCCCCTAAACCTGTAGGCTCGTGTGCCGAGACTCCTGAAACACCAAAGCCTGAAACTTGTCTATTCAGCTTTCACGGACCTCCATCCATCCGCAGATCAAAACCAGTACATCTATCCAGGTCATCCAGTCTCTGAAATGTCGCCGTCCTGCGCCCAAAAAGGCCAATAACAACAATGACAGCAAGAAGAATTGAGCAGCGTTTTTTTGGTGGTTCAACCTAGTAAGATGATATTCTTTATTTAAAATGCTATACCCCAAAGGGAGGATAGAATCTTACTCTATAATGGGTACCCTAGTATCCCCAAATACAATACTACTCAATTGGAGTGTTCGACTTAGGGTCTCGGATTTGGGTTGGCACCAACGATAATTCGAGTCTAAGGTTCAAGGCTTAGTGTTTAGGATTTGGGATGAAGTATGGTAACATGGGCAGTCAGCTTCATTACCGAGCACACCTGTTACGCAGCTACACCCATACAGACTGTCCAACACTCGCTGATTGATGCACATGTGTTAACCAGCCGTATAAGAAACCTTAGCCCCAAATAAAACTTAGACCTTAAACCCTAAACCTTAGACCGTAAACCCTATACAGGTTCAAGTGCATGACTTCTTTCAGTGGTATTGGGTCCCTCTGGAGGCTTCCAAGCTAGATCCTGATGTGGTTGAGGTTTTCAGGTCGTGTCTAAGGCTCACAGCTTTAAACTCCATGCCACTACAAGGGCGTTGAATAGCAGATAAACCCCAACACCCAAAACCCTAAATCCTGAACCCTAAAGCCCGAACTCTCCTGAACTCTGACGCCCCCAAGGCGCTGCATGCATCCCAAGGGGGAGTTCGAATCCGGAAAAAAAGGTTCAGGGTTTATAGTCACCCTTAAGTAGATAGAATATGGCTTTGGGTATATTATAATAACATCCCCATATATATACCCCATATTCTATCTACCTAAGGGGGACTGTAGGGGTTTGGGGTTTAGGGTTTAGGGTTTAGAGAGCTTGGGGCTTAGGGTCTAGATTTCGGGTTTGGGGTTCAGGATTTAGGATTTAGGGCTTCGGGTCTAAGATCTCGGGTTTGGTTTTTAGGTTTAAGATTTTGGGTTGAGGGCTTAGGTCTAAGGTTTAGGGTTTGGGGTCTAGGGATTAGGATTTAGGGCTTCTTGTCCGGCCTTTCATCCGGGTTTAAGGTTTGGGATGTATAGTCCCCCTTAACAAGATAGAATATGGCTTTGGGTATAGTATAATAAGATCACCATTTACCCCATATTCTATTTACTTAAGGGGACTATAGGCTCCGGATTTCTGATGTCTTTAGCTAGGACAAGAGCACTGGTTGAAGGTTTAAATTCAGAACACAGTGTTGGTTCAGGGCCCTAAGCCCTAAATCTTACATAGAAAATGCACGGTTTAAGGGTTTACGAATTCGGCCCAAACCCCTAGACCCTAAACCCCTAAGCCCTAAACAGCATACGACGTATGCTTGAATGAAGGATGGTAGGCTTGGAGCAGTCCCCAGGCGCTCTAAGTCCATAGACAGTGCCTGCTTCGGCCTCAGAAGTCCTACTTTGGACCTTAAAGTCCTAAGACTAAAGCAATGCCAAGGTCGCGTCCCAAATTCCATAAAAGGGTTTAGGGTTTTGGGCTTAGGATTTATAATCCCCCTTAAGTAGATAGAATATGGCTTTGGGCATATTATAATAAGACCCCCATAGACCCCATATTCTATCTACTCAAGGGTGACTATAGGGCTTAGGGTTTATCGTTGGAGCCACAAGGATTAGCAGTTGGATGCAACACTGTGAAACACACTCGATCCTTCCGTCAGATCATAACCGACCAACTGATTCTGATGGAAAGTCTGGGATAAGGCAGCCATTGCAAACAATGTGGTTTAGGGTTTAGGGTTTTAGGGCTTAGGGGCAACAACGCTACTTACTCCTCAACAGGAAAGACCACCCGCAACATGGGAGTTTGTCAACTCTTTGATACCAGCCCCAGAATCTCTCTATAGGGACCTCCGTAAACCCTTTAGGGCTTAGGGCCTACGGACCTCCATCATAAGCCCTGACCCCTAAGCCCAATTCCTGTTACCAACTCTTGACACCCTATGATCCAAGGGGAGATCCCGCCCTCGCTGAATTGAAGTTGGGGGGGCTTTATACGTAGATCAATATAACTAAGGGTTTGGGGCTTCGGCTAACACCATTGTCACATCTGTGGTTCTACCAGGCCAAAACCCTAAACCCCCTTAGCCCTAAACCCTAAACCCCCTAAGCCCCAAACCCCCCAAGACCTAAACCCTAAGCCCTAAACCCTCAACCCCCTGAGCCCAAAACCCTTTAGCACACCTTGCTGGCTGCTGAATAGCAGTTTTCATTTCATTTTCCATTATCCCAAAATCAGCCCAATATATACCCTATAATCCCTATATAACCCCTACATAATCCCTAGAATCCTAGTAGTTTCCATTTTATTTTCCATTATCCCAATCTTAGCCCAATATATACCCTATAGTATACTGCTGTGTTGTGTCGGAATCTTAGTCTCAAAGCTGAATCCGAGTCTCCTTTTATTGTGATGCTGATGGCAAACTCCACGGTATAGACCCTTGGGTGCAAGATAGCATTTCAGGGTTTAGGGGGTTGGGGGTTTAGGGTTTAGGGGGTTTAGGGTTTAGGGAACCCTAAACCCTTAAGCCCTAAAGGTTACGGGGTTTAGGGCATCCAGGGTGACGCTGGGCCAGGTGGAGGATGTAGGGTTTAAGGCTTCGGGACATGACCCAAGGCATATGGGCTATAGTCTAAAATCTGTAAAGGGGCTTACATAGGAGATTGGGTCTTAGGGTTTAGGGTTTAGGGTTGAAACTCCTTAAAAGGGGGGTTATATATAAGGAATTATTTAGCGAGTATTGTTGGGGTTATTCAAGGGGATACTAGGAGTTTAGACTATAGCTCATCAAATATGGTCCCCCCATGATCCAAAATATGAACTCACCGATATTCCTATGGAACCCGTATATACACTCACCAAAATCCTGTAATAAAATCCTGGTTCATGGAAAATGTGCTGCAGTTCGTAAGCCCCGATTCCAAACTTTATGAACCATAACCCAGGAACCTACTACATAAGCTATAGTCTAAACTCCTAGTATCCCCCTAATAACCCCTATAGTACTTCCCTATATAATCCCCTATATAACCCCCATTTAAGGAGTTTAGACTATGGCTCACATGGGTTGTGGCTCCTAAGGATAGGTTAAGACACTACCATGCAGCAACTTTTGCACGACCGGCCCCAACTTCATAATTCAACAGCCAAAGTAAGTGTCTTGGAGTTTAGGGTTTAGGATTTAGGGTTTAGGCTTTAGGGTTCAGGATTCAGGGTTTAGGGTCTTGGGGGATTGCCACATTTGGGGGCCTGTGAAGTTTTTACATGGCGCAAGAACATTGCTGCCTTGAGCAACACATTGGTCCGACAGAATTTTGTGGGCTCTGCTGGAATCGCTTGAAGAACGCTCCTTACGCAGATAGAATATGGGGTATATAGGGTTTAGGAGTTAGGGTTTAGGGTTTAAGGTTTAGGGTTTGGGGACATAGTCCCCCTTAAGGTAGATAGAATATGGGGTATATGGGGATCTTATTAAAATATACCCAAAGCCATATTCTCTCTCCTTCAGGGGACTATACTCTCAGCCGCAACCCTACCCTCCCAGTCTCACAACGTTACGGAACTCTGCTTGAGAAGTCCCGCTTCAAGATTATGACTACGTACGGATCATGTTGCGAAACTGTCACTTTGTCTGCTATCTGCCTGACCTGCACGCTTCAGGGTTTAGGGTTTGTATGAGATTGGCTGCAATCAGTCAGTCTACCCACACATACATGTTTGGGTACTCCTGTACATACATACCCCTAAACCCTAATCCTTTTCAGTTGGACCCCTGTAATCCCCTCAACGGGAGGGTCCCTAAGAAGGGGTAGCCCTCACACACTCCAAACCCATCCTAGTCTTCATTTGAGTAGCGTTTCTTTTGGTGGTTAAACCTAGTAAGATTATATTCCTTATATAAAGTGCTATACCCCAAAGGAGGATATAATCTTACTCTATATTGGGTACCATAGTATACCCAAACAAAAAACGAATTTTGGGTATCCCACAGAAAGAGAACCTCAGAGTTTCGGGAAAGCCCCAAGTCCCTATGCACTTCGATCCCTAAGGCCTAAACCTTGAACCTGAAACCCTGAACCCTAAACCTTTAACCCTGAAACTTAAGCCCTAAACCTTAAACCCTAAACCCTATTCCTGAAAACCTAAACGTTAAACTTCTAAACCCTTAACTCCTGAACACTTTGCTTTCAGGAGTTCCCCTCGCAGCCAAGCCGCACGACGCAGAGATCCATCAAGAGGCTGATGAACCCCGGCATGCGCAGGCCAGCAGCCCGATAATCCTTAGAAGATGAGGATTGGGGGTTTGGGGATTAGGGGCCGGAGTTTCGGGTTTAAGGTTTAGGGATCAGAGTTTCGGGCTTAGGTTTTAGGGATTAGAGTTTAGGGTTTAGGGTTTAGATCTCAGGGAATTTAGACTAGGGCTCGTATGCAGTGGTAGTGTTCAGTAGTATCCCAGATAGGAAACCCTCATCCTCCTAAACCACCTCGCAAGGGAAACCTCGGTTCGATGGCAGCCTAGGTTGTAGACTGGGTTTAGGGGTTATAGGGTTTAGGTTCATATTCAATCATATTGACCCAAACCTGGGTGCCCTCTATATGGACCCTGGATGTCCTTCCTGTCTCAGGTTCTGTCCTACATCTTAGGTCATTGCAACTTCAGTAACAGTTATCACAGCGGTAAGAGGAGATCCATTTGAGTAAGACCCCCGTCAAGAACAGCTACTGTCAGGGGAATGACCCAACCTAGATTTGTTTTGGTAGGGCACCTTCTCAAAGGGCCCCAAATGAAACACCAGGCTTGCTGATGAGAGAGCATGAATCTAAGCCCGCTAAACTGGTAGCCGAGTGCCCCCAAACCAAAAGTCTTTAAGCCCACAACAAACTCCAGAATGAATCGAAACACCTAGAATTCCGACATGTTATCCCTGTGACATCTTCCACCCTCCCGCTACTAAACACCTTCCAGCCTCAAGTAAGGCCACAACATCCCTGAAGAACCCTTAGCTAACTCACGGGGTGGTAGTGTAGGGGTAGCACCAGATCCTGTGATGAACCCTAACCCAGACCCCTGATTAATAACACCCCTCCCTTTAATAGAGATTATAGTGGGGATCCTTCTATTTAGGCCCTTAAAAGGAGGGGGTTTATTAATCATGGGTCTACATTAAACACCAACTCAAAACGCACCCCAGCAGCAATCGATACGCAAGTTGTTATTGCGTCGAAGACGACCACAGTCGCAACACAGTTCGGAATCCACTTGCCTAGGCAGACCCTAGCACTTACTGTTTTTTAAAAGGGAAAGGGTGAACGGAAAAGGAAATGGGAACTACTGTATTAAGGACTACATAGAAGGCTACTATAGGGTTTGGGGTTTAGGACTACATGATAGTCTCCATAATTAGGCAGACCCCTTTACAGACACCAACATAATACAATCCTTATTATGGGATGCCCCAGGCGGTACACCTGATTTTGGAAAACCGAAGCCCTATATAACCCGTATACAGCCCGTGTATCTGATATAAAGCAGTCAGCCAGCAAGTAGGGTTTAGAGTTGAGGCTTTACGGTTTAAGGTCAGCCACATTGTAGCTAGCCCGGTCCCAACAAGGGTTTAGGGCGTTGGGGGTTTAGGGCTTAAGGGGGGTTAGGGGTTCGGGGGTTTAGGGTTTAGGCAAGCAGCACCAGCACAGTTGGGACGCCACTTTGGGCCTTTTCAGTCAAACTAGAGATAACAGGACCTTCCAAACCTGAAAACCCATCCCAGGTGGCAAGAGCATCACTTTTTGTACCATTCCCCCGATCAGGAGCAAAGGACCTTTAGGTCCTAAACCCTAAAGCCTATCCGGATAAGGCACCCCTAATTTCTCGAAAGGACCTTTAGATCCACCCCCCCCCATATGCAAGCAGCTGATGTTTCGGGAAAGTAAGCCAGGCGCTTAACAATAACCCTACAGTGTAGATTGGGTACTGCCCCCACCCAGTAACAGTCTATATTAGGAGTCCTATTAAGGGCTATATATAACCATATTATAACTATTATCCAGCTGTTACTGAGGGGGGGGGGGCAGTACCCAAAGTGTAGAGTTGAGTATGTAGGGTCCATGGGGTGTTAAATAAGGGGGTATATAGAATGTTTATAATTTATGTAAAGTCCCGCATGGAAACTTGATGTTTAGGGGTGCAAAATAGGATTCCCTAAACCCTAAACCCTAAACCCTGAACCCTAAACCCTAAACCCTAACCCAAAACCGCGGGTTCAGGGGCAACGGTTTAGGGTTTCAGGAGGGCCTAGGGATTAGGATCTACATGAACCCTCACAAGTACCCATACTAATGTCTTTTACCCGCAAAATTAACTGTTCATGCTCGCTTTTTCAGTGTTGCCCTACTTCTTAAACACAGAATCTTACGCCAAGACCTATTGGCCTTAGGATGTCTGAGGTGCCCGCTCTCTTTCAATTATTGTATCCTACTTAGGTTACTTGCTGGACTGGTCGGCCTTTTTTGGCCTTTGGTCCAAGGTCGATTTCCCGCTGCCACCTGGACTTATAACCCTAAACCCTAACCCTAAACCCTAAACCCTAACCCTAAACC
This sequence comes from Symbiodinium pilosum, assembly GCA_905231905.1. Classification (NCBI taxonomy): domain Eukaryota; class Dinophyceae; order Suessiales; family Symbiodiniaceae; genus Symbiodinium; species Symbiodinium pilosum. The sequence continues at coordinate 9,919 of CAJNIZ010004730.1, read as the reverse complement.
CTAAATCCTAAACCCTAAACCCTAAACCCCAAGCCGTACCATGAGGATCCTATACAGTCATGCGGTGGATACCAAGATATGGGAATTTCCCAAAATTAGGGGTACCTTTTTGGGGGTCTCTATAATAAGGACCATAGTATTTTGGGGTCTATATTGGGGATCCCCTAATTTTGGGAAACTACCACATTGCATGACCCGAAGCACCCTGAACCTCGGGAAGGGTTAAGGGTTTAGGGTTTAGGGTTTAAGGCCATGCAGGATTAGGATCCATAATATGATGGACATAGAGACCTTGTTGTTGGGGTTGACGTAACCAAAACCTCACCCTATCCCCAAACCCCAAACCCTAAATCACAAATAGTAGTACCCACTTTCTTTTCCATGATCCCTAACCCTATATACCCTTTTAAAGGGACCTAGGGCCTATGGTTTCCATTAGACCCTAAACCCTAAGCCCTCAACGCTAAGACCTAAAACTTGAACCCTCAAACCTAAACCCTCAACCCTAAATCCCTATATAACCCCAAAATACTAAACTCCAGATGCCCAGCCCCATGGCGCTCCAAGCCCTATCAACCAATCAGATTTTTTTTTTTTGGGAGGGATGGAGGGGGGGGGGGGAGGGGGGGGTAGGCTTCTAATAAGAATCCATAATAAACTCCCGGAAACTAACATGGAAACCCCAAAAGGGCCCTATAACGACTACAGTCCTTTTAAATGGGGACAATTTGGGTTTCCATGTTAGTTTGGGGAGTGTATACAGGGGTATAACATGGGGAATATAGGGGTTATAAAGAGGTTATATAGGGATTATATAGGGAATATGTAGGACTTGTATAGGGATAATATAGGGATAATGGCAAAGAAAATGGAAACTACTACATTATAATAGAAAATAAAATGGAAGCTACTATTCTAGGTAGTTTTAGGGACTATGGTTATATAGGGATTATATTGGGGTTATCCTAGAATCCCCTAAACCCTCTCAAAACAACCCAAGTTCTACCCTAAACCCTAGTCCAACTTTCAACCGTACACAAGCCCTACAACTCTATATAAGCCCTCCAAATCTGCTGCTCTCTTCTACCTTGGATCTACGTTTTACTTCACCTAAACCTACAGTCCTCCTCACGTAGATAGAAAACATGGAATTGCCCAGTATCATAACAAGAGCCCCATGTACCCCATATTCTGTCTATAGAACCTCTAATCACTAAGCCCTAAACTCTAAGCCCTAACCCCTGAACATCCCTAAGCTCTAAAACGCTAAACCCTCTTACCCTTCTTAGGCCAAGTATCGGTTCAGGTAGCGCAACACGCGCCACCAATTGGGATCCTCTGGAAAGTCGTCTTGCGGCTCCTCTGCTTACTGTTTAGGGATGAAGATTTGGGTTCAAGGTTCAAGGCTTAGGGTTTAAGATACATTACCTGAAGGTTCATGGGACTTAGTAACTGCTTCGAAGGGTTTAGGACGATCTACCTGACTTGCTGGTCCTCAGGGGACTGGCGAGTGGATTGCTACCATTCCTTCATGATCCCTGCATATATACTCGTGCCCTACATGGGGTTAGGAACAGCTTATGGTTAAGGAGGATGTGGGGTTTGAGGTAAATCACAAACCCTAAACCCCAAGCCCTTAACCATAGGTTTCTTGTGAAACTGCGTGTGGATTGGGGGGTTAGGATGAAGGATTTACTGCTCAGGATGTAAGGCTTAAGGCTCAAGGTTACCGGCAGTGGGTTTGAGTCTAAGGTCTTAGTTTAGGATGTAGGGCTTAGAGTTTTGGGCCTAGGGTTTAAGATTTAGGGTTTAGGGTTTAAGATTTAGAGTGCAGGGTTTCTTGCTGAGAGGCCTCCACATCACGTAAGGCTATAGAAGTATGCTGTTAGTCAATACAGCCAACTCACATCTTCGTGTTGCGCTACAACGGGTGCTACACAAGGGGACATGGAATCCTAATCCATCTTTGAGAGGGTCCGTCAAGCTTACAAGTCAATTGCAAACATTTTAGATGAGACTTGTCCTAGCAAATACCCCTTGCTGCCATGTTACGTCACCCACCTACCCATTGCGACGAAAAGGAAATCCTAAATGTGGTACCCGTGCTTAATATTGGGGCGAGGGATTCAGCCTAATCCTTGACTCCTGAACTCTGAATTCTCGTCACCTTCGACTCTGAAACCCTTAACCCCCCTCCCTTGAAGGCTCAATCCTACTAACCCGAAATTCTATACATCCCAAGAAGACAATTGCTGCACGTAGGGTCCCACTAGGGTATATATATATATATATTCCGAGCTATTCTAAACTACTTAAAGGAAGCCCTATGTCCATTCTCAATTAATGGTCCCTTGGTAAGCCGAATATTGACAGCAAGTCATACATGCCTACACAACTCCTAAACCCTAAACCCCTAGACCCTACCGCCAAGCCCTAAACCCCACATTAGTATCCCTGCACAATTCTTATACAACCCTTCTGAAGGGGCCTTCGGCCCTAAGCCCGTGTGACCCCCAATCTCAGACCCGATGCCCCAAACCGCCTTGGGGAACAGAAGACTCCTTGGGGTTTAAGGTTTAGGGTTTAAGGTTTAGGATTTAGGGTTTAAGGGTTTAGGGTTTTAGGGTTTCGGGTTTTAGGATTCAGGGCTTGGGGCTCAGGATGTGGAGTTTAGGAACCCTGGTATCACTGATTTACGGGGTAAAAGTCCCTCCCCAAACCCGGTTTAAGGTTTAGGGTTCAGGCTTTAGGGTTTAAGGTAACCGTAAACCCCAAACCCTCAACCCTAACCCCCCCTGTCCTTGGGAGCCAACTCAACTTTGATGAAGTCACCCATCTTGGCCTGGGCCTGGTTGTGATTTCTGGGGCCCCTTGAATTCAGGTTTAGGGTTTAGGTTTTAGGATCTAGGGCTTAGGGTTTAGGGTCTAGGGATTAAGATTTAGGATTTAGGAGTTAGGGTCTAGGATTCAGAGTTTAGGAGGCTGTGGGTTACCCCAACCGCTACAACAAGGACCCTCTATCATATGACCATAACGTATACACTAGGATCCTAAGTTAAGGGTTGGGGTCGCATAGGTTCCCCCAAGATTTAAATTGAAAGGTCATGGGCTATATGATCGGGGGACAAAGCAACTTGTTTGTTTTGTTGGATGCAAAATCTTCGGTTGAGCCCTATTGATTCACAGTGGCCATGCCCGAACAGCACGTTTCAGCTTTACATTTTGTACAAGCTCTTCATGAGGAAAGGGCATGACAAGTTGAGGACACCGTCCCATGTTTTAGCCCCTGTTTTTCCAAACCCTAAACCCTAAACCCTAAATCCTAACCCTAAACCCTAAACCCTAAACCCTAAACCCTAACCCTAAACCCTAAACCCTAAATCCTAAAACCTAAACGCTGAACCCCAAACCGAAACCCCAAACCCATAACTGCGACCTCGCGAAAGTCATGCCCACCCAACATCAAATCCCAACTGCAAACAGGTTTAGGGTTTAGGGTTTAGGGTTTACGGGGTATACCCTACTCTTCAGGGGTTAACTGCTTCTAGAATTTTAAAATACCAGTCACAGGAAAACATAACCCTAAACGCTCAACCCTAAGCCCTAAACCCTACCCATATAAGCAGTCATGTTGTCCTGGCCTGATATAGGGGTTGTTCAGGATTAGGCTTATCATGTTGACATGATAAATCCTTTTTCCCCCCAATTGACATTAAAGGGTATCAGGGGGGGTATTTATCGTCATGGGCAAACAAGCAAAATTCTGAAGGATGCGTAATACTGACTGTTACGCTGAGATCCCTAGCTCTAAGCGTGAACGATAACCACAAAGTCCTACATGACCCCAGCTGTTCAACATCTAACCTTAACAGAATACACCTTAAACCGCAAACAACACCTGAGCCCGGAAGCTTTCAATTCAGAGGAGAAGTGGAGAGAGAGCTGGGATAGTGACGGGTAATAAACGGATGTTTGGTTACCTCCCCAGACAAAGGCCCCTATGACTGTGCTATGACTCTTCCAGGGTTCCTTTGTAAGGGTTGGGCTCACCAAAGCCCCCGCACTCAAAAGAGTGCTTGAGTTCGAGCCTGGGGAGGGGCTATGCAATGACCTAGAGAAGATATGATCGAGGCGTCTACACTAAGTACAACATAAATCAAATCACGGGACAGGCCCCCTAAACCCTAAACCCTGAACCCCATAGTAAGCCATAACGGGACAGGCCCCCTAAACCCTAAACTGAACCCCAAAAAACAAGAACCTCCCGTAAGCCTTAAGCCTAAACTCCGGTCCCTACTTGGAGGGTCTGGGGAACTTAGTAAGTAGGTTAATAATGGGGATAAGTGGGGCTACTATATGGGCAGTAGGAGCTATCAATTATGGTTTAGGATTCGGGTTAAGAGTCTACTGACTAAGTCCACCCGACCATCCGAGAAGTCCCTTAACCCTATACATCCTTGTAGGGTTAATAAAAATGTGCTTGGCGGCCTTCTTTCCTCTTAAATTCCCCTTAGATCTACCAACTTAACACCCGCCCCCTTACCTGGTTTCTTGTGGAATTGAAAACTCCGTATTGGCTTGTATCACAGTGCGCTAGTGGCATTTATGCTAGTAACCATAGCGATAACTTGGCTCTTGCCTACCTATGACCCAGTACACCAGTATGGTCCCAGTCTCAAGGTTTCTTCCATTTTCCTTGCAAACCCCTAAACCCTAAACCCCTATAAACCCTAAACCCCTAAACCCTAAACCCCGAAACCCTAAACCCTAAACCCTAAACCGACTTTCCATTGCTACCCTCATCCCTTCTTTGTGTTGGGGTGAAGGTAACGGCCAAGTTCAACAACGACCGCTTACCGGCCCCAAAGTCCTCAACCCTGCACTTAGGGTTTAGGGTTTAGG
>CAJNIZ010004729.1:8853-20873 GCA_905231905.1 Symbiodinium pilosum | reverse complement strand
CATTTAGGAGTTTTTAGGGTTTTTAGGGGTTTTAGGGTTTAGGGTTTTAGGGTTTAGGGTTTTAGGGTTTTAGGGTTTTAGGGTTTTAGGGTTTTGGAGTTTTTGGGTTTGGGTTTAGGGTATAGGGTTTAGGGTTTAAGGGTTTAGGGTTTTAGGGTTTAGGGTTTAAGGGTTTAGGGTTGTAGGGTTTTGGAGTTTTTGGGTTTAGGGTTTAGGGTATATAGGGGTATATACGGTTGTATAGGGGGTTACATAGGGATAATGGAAAAGACAATGGAAACTACTATTTAGGGTTTAGGGTTTACGGGTTTAGGGCTTTAGGTTTTGGAGTTTTAGGGTTTGGGGTTTAGGGTTCAGGGTTTGGAGTTTAGGGTTCAGGGTGTGGAGTTTAAGGTTTACAGTTGAGGGATAAGGGCTTATGTTCGTGGGGTTTTAGGGGTTAGGGTTTGGAAGTTGAGGGTTTGGGGTAGAAGGGGTTTGGGTTTTAGGTTTGGGGCGCCAGGGGCCTGCAAGAGGAACAGGTAAAGAACTGTTTGGGGGGCTTGTATAGGGACTGCAATAGGGATCCATTGCCCTATTCCCAACCAAGCTCGAATTCGAATAGGTCTAGTGGCCTGTCTTGACGCCGTCTCTCAGGACGTCGAAGCCGATATTGGGAGTGGCCTGGCTTTGCGCAAACAAATTGCTGAGTGTACTTGGGATGTAGATGGGAGCTATAGTCTGAACTCCTAGTATCCCCCTTAATACCCCCCATAGTAATCCCCTATAGAATCCATTATACTAACCCCTTTGAAGGAGTTTGGACTCCAGTACATGTAGGTTTGCAGAGGTTCCAGGTTGCAAGTGGGACGCCCAATTTACTGGCGCCTGAAGGGAATTCGGAAGCGGATGCCTGAAGCCCCCGGACCGTCCCTTAAGCACCATGGCCAGCAAGTTAAGCCCTGATCCACTTTCCATCCCCGACCTCTTCTTCTCCATGACGTGGAGCGTGCTGAAAGCGTATATACATAGGAGAGAGTAACACGACTTAACGTCTGCAAACCAGCATCATATGGGGAAGGTACCAGCACACATTTTCTTGCATAGTTCCTCCTACCCTAAACCCCTTCACATCCATCCCCCAGGACTTTAGGAGTCTCACCGCAAGAGCCCGTCTTGGGCTGAGAGATCTTTAATTTCAGGGCGGAAGTTTGGCGACACCCATTTATCTGACCTTCCCTTCTTGGAGGTCCATGGTTTAGGGTTTACTGCTTAGGGACTTCTACCAAACATGGAAAACCCAAGGAAACAAACAATGGGGCGCTTCATGCTTAAGGTCAACAACATTTCTTTCTGCCAACCTTTTGCAACTTGTGCCGGCTTGGCATAAATCATGCCTTCCACGTCTCGATCCTCCTGAGTTTGTCGAATTGTGCAGGGCAGCTTCGGGTGGGTTGACATGGGTTTCTCAAACTGGAAGGCCCATGAGGACCCTGATCATATACGGGATTACCATACTTGGAGGGTCACGGGGAGTTAGTAAATAGGTTCACAACCCTAATAAGCCATATAGTAACCCTAATCATCCCCATTGTTAGCATACTTACTAAGTCCCCCTGACCCTAAACCCTAAACCCTAGGGCTAGGGATCCTTCTCATGTGAGTAGCTCCCACAGGCCAAGGCTGCATCCCGTTTGTCCCAATCCTACTTGGAGGGTCAGCAGGGGGACAAAGGGTCTAAGGTTTAGGGCTTAGGGTTTCAGAGTTTAGGGAGGGTCACGGGGACTTACTAAGTAGGATAATAATCGGGATAACTGGGGTTACTATATGGTTTATAGGGGTTATAAGTATACTTACTAAGTCCCTGTGTCCCCGGAAGTAGCACATGAGCGCGATTTCAAGCCTGCAGTACGAAACCCTCAACCCTGAACATTGGGGGTCGAAAAGGTCCCAAGTCGACGTCTGAACCCGGTACCCCCTACCTCCCAAGTAGGCGCAACACCGGAAACCTTCACCCCAACTGCCAGAACCTGCTAATTGTCAACGCCCCTATCCCGCAGGGCTGTGCCCTTCACCCTAAACCGCCCAGTGCGGGTAATCTTTGTCATCTATGGGATGGGTTTCCTGTTAGGTACCGGAATGCATTCCTGCTCATGTGCTCAGGCCCGTGCCACCTGCAACTGAGGTAGCACCTTTGCACATTAGAGTTTAGGGTTTAGGAGTTGAGGGCCAGTGCTAACAATTGTGCGACTTTTGCTTGACGCGCAATAGTAGTTCCGATGGCTATTGGTGTTCAAGATCGGAATATTTGACAAGCGGGCTAGGGTATAAGGATGATTAAGGACCACGGCATAGCTTAGACCCTAAACCCTTGCCCCGAAATCCGTTTGCAAACCTCCCAGAACAACTGCTAGCCTTAAGCCCCCAAGCAGATCCGGGGAGAAGCCGAGGATTCGCACCCTTGCCGCCCAACTCACGGTTTATAGTCGCCCTTAAGTAGATCGAATCTAGAATTAGCCAGCATCAGAGCAAGATTTCCATATATCCCATATTCTATCTTCTTAAGGGGGACTTTAACCCCAATATATACCCATAAAATATAGCAGTTTCCATTTTCCTTTCCATCACCCCTATATAACCCCAAAACTCTACCCCATATTCTATCTACTTAGGGCTAAACGTTCGAGGCTTAGGCTTTAGGATGGTCGGTTGTAGTCCAACTGATGACTACCGTAACCCCCTGAACCCCCCTGAACCGCAAATTGCTGCATACTCTCAGCCTAACGCCCGAAATGCCACATCCTGAGCCGCGAGCCGTCCTAAACTCCAAATCCAAGAGCTTGGTTTCTATCCCCTACCCCCTTAAGCCCTAAACCTTGAATCCTAAGCCTACTCTACTACACGGTAAGTAAGTGTGTTATAGGTAACCCCCTAGGCCAACAAAACCCTTGGATGTGCCCACATGGGCCCAGCACAGAGGCCACAGGAACACAAACTTCGCCAACCTCAGAGTTGAAACTATCCCTCAGGGCTTAAGGTGTTAGAGTTTAGGGTTAAAAGTTTCGACTTTAGACGTGAGGCTTTCAAGTTTAGGGTTTAGACTTGCAGGTTTAGAGTCTAGGGTTTGGAGCTGAGAGTTAGGTAGCCCTGCCTTTGATGAGCACCTTGGCCGCGAAGTGGGAAGGGCGCAGGTGAAGCTTCAAAGTCACTGTAGGCACCTTGTGAAAAATGACCTGATGGTTGTAAGTAGGGGATGGAAAATCAAATGGAAAAGCAGATGAACATCACATTGAAATCGGGGATTCTATGGCTATAACGTATGGTCCAGGAGTTAGGGTTTAGGGTCTGTGATTTAAGGTTTAGGGTTTAGGATTTAGGATTTAGGGTTGAGGCTCTCGGGTTTAGGGTTCGGGGTTTCGGCAAGGAGGGAATGAAGCAATGGACGAGAAAATGGCACGTAGAATGTTGAAGGAGTGGCAATGAACATGGAGACTAGTGTATTATTCTTGCGAATTGCATGAGGGCTACTAAAAGGATCCCTTCCTTCAGCCCGTACTAGGGATTAGGGATTAGGGTTTAGGTTTTAGGGCTAGCCACCCATCAACTTTCAAACCGCCTCCCACTATCTGGCGATGTTGATCTCTGCATATCAGTGCTGCCACAACTGTAGGGCGACACGGCAACTCAACGGAGGCTGTCAGTATACTTGGGCAACATCTCAAGCCACAAAACTCTGAGTGCCAGCGCCAGCCCTCCAACTATTGAAGTTCAGCTTCTTAACCCTAGAGCCCAGACAGAACGATTCTGCAGCATCCACGCCCTAAACCCCCAAAGCCTGATGAACTCCGAAGCCCACAGCCGCCCTAAACCCTAAACCCTAATAAACCCTAAGCCCTAAACCCTAAATCCTAAACCCTAAATCCTGAGGCCGTGGCACACTTTGATGCTAGCGCCAGGGCGGCCACAAGGAGATCGACCTGCTGGTTGCCTGGGATGCTGCTTAGGATTTACCTGGACTTCCCAAATACTCATAATGATAGGGTCTAGGTTCTAGGATTTAGGGTTTCTGATTCATGGTTTAAGGTAGCCCTTAACCCCAAAATTATGGGTATATAGGTCAGATTATCGAAAGGTTTTTGGGAGGTCCAGGTAGTGCTTTGGAAGCCTTAGGAAGTAGGAAGGAGGGTTCATGGGAAGTTCCAGGGATGTTTGTCATCTGTTTCCGGGTTGGTGTGGTTGGCAGGCGCCCTAAACCCTCAATCCTAAACCCTAAACCCTACATTCGAAGCCCTAAACCCTAAACCCGAAACCTTATATGCTTTTTTTTTGGGAGGGGGTTCTGCAAGGCGGAAACTGAAGCCTGTAGAGTTACCGCGGTACAGCGTCATCGGCACACAGGACTAAGTAGTAATGGCAATAAGAAATCGGGTTTACGGTTAAGTAGCAATAGTAGTAGGTTATGGATAGTAGAGATTAGCAGTAGCAGTAGCAGTAGTAGTAGTAGAAGAAGAAGAAGTAGCAGTAGTAGCAGCTGCAGTCGTAGCTGCCGTACCCAAATTCAGAATTGTTGATTGATTGAACCCCGAGAAGAAAGGACACCAAAACCCCGAACTTACTCGTGGCTAGAAAGGGAGTAGGGGAAGACGATCCCTATGTCTTTCCTAGGTAAAGTACTCCCTTATTTTCCACCCACCACCAGGAAGCACACCCGTAGACTTTAAAACCCATCGCTTATGCAAAGAGTTGGTCTCTGTGAGTGAGTGTCTGTTTCACAGAGGATATATAGGGATCCTCGTGATGGCATTTAGGAACTCGATTCTGCAGGTAAAGAATAAAATTGGCAAAGAGGCAACCAACCTAAACAACCCATGGCAGCCGGGCTGCAGGAGATGGATATACACACCTCCTCATCTGGCGTGACCTCTGGATGCAACAGATGGCAGCAGAGATACAAAGGAGAGTTGTCAAGATTAGGGCCCTCTGCAAGAGTAAGATAGGAGTCGCAACAAGGTGCATGGGCAGCTACCCAAGTGCAAGTTTCCAACAGTCAAAGGCCGTCAAGGAAGAATGGCACCAGTACTGGCTTCAATGCGAGGCCATGCGGGAGCTTGCGAATGAATTGGCGAGCTTCCAGTATCCACTTACGGAACCGCTGCTAGCATCCGAAAACATACCAGGGTGTTCCTGGAACTGGCAGGTTTTCAACGGGCTGTCAGGCAAAAGACTGTCTAGCCAATGCAGCGTGTGTTAGAATGTGGGGTTTGAGGCTTACTGATTCAGTATATGCGTATGCGTAGGAGCCCGTAAGCCAATGTTGCCGCACTTGAAACTGTCAGTCGTGCTTTGCGCATGCTTTCAGGCTGTGGGCGGTGAATGCTGTGCCCAAGGAAGGATGCCACCCGATCTGAACCTGCCCAGAACCTATAATAACAGCCTTTAAGCACCAAAATATGAGTATATAGGCCATAATATTATGGGTATTATGCTCCTCCAAATACAAATAACAACAGCCTGTAACCTCAAAATAATGGGTATATAGGCCATAGTATTATGGGTATTTGGGAGGCACTGAAATCAGCCATCTCATCCCTCCGCTGTAGGTACATGCAAGGTTTAGGCCTTTGATGTTGCTTGTTGGCATACTTTGGGTGGAGCCCCCACCCAGTAATAGTGACTATAAGGGATAAGATAGGGTTTCGGGCTTAGGGTTTAGGGGTGACTATAAGGGAAAATACGGATGATATCAAGGTCCTGCTATATTTCTATTCTATTACACCACTATTACAGTGTGGGGGGTCCTCCTAATGCGTACCTTTGATTCATGGCTTGGCCTTGGGTCAATGCACGACCCGGTAATGGCTACCACAAGGAACTCTTGTAGGTATGTTAAGTCCATATGAGCTAGAGTCTAAACCCCTAGTATCCTCCTTAACAAGCCCTAATATAGTTCCCTATATAATCCCCTATTACTATTGGCGGGGATTGACACAAGCTTGGTTTAGGGTTTAAGGTTTAGGGTTTGGGGTTAATTAACCCTAAACCCCAAACCCTAAACCCCTAAACCCTAAACCCTAAAGGGTTCAGGGTCTAGGGCTTAGGGTTGGGACCAAGGACGCTTCTGGATTTGAAGCGTAGCCGTTCCTGGTCTAGAAGATATTCTCAAAACAGGGATCCCCGTTGTATCCCTTCATGAGCAGATCATCCTTATAGGTGGGGCTCCAGAGAAAGGAGCCCTAAATCCTTATAATCCCTAAGCGCCTCGAATAATTTTGAAAGCTCGCCTCCATTGTCAAAGTTTCTCGAAACCACCATCGGCCGTCCTCCTTTGGAGCAGAAAATGTTTTCTTACGAATGGATCCTTTTTGTAAGACCTATAGCATCCCCAATGATAGCTTTATTTTCCGTTCCTTTTCATTCTTTGCTACCCTAAACCCTAAACTGAGGTAAGTTTGGGATTTACCTACAAACCCTAAACCCTAAACCGTGTGGAGGCTGCAGAGATTCTTCTGTGGGACTATGCCGGGACCGCCATAAGCATACGCGGTTTAGGGTTTAGGGTTTAGGGCATGACAAAAACTTGAAATCCAGAAGTACGAGGCCCCAGCCTTCCACAGAGTAGGGACGCGATTAAAGTCGTGGTTTACGGTTTAGGGTTTCCCCCTCAAAAAAATCTCTAACTTGTGGAAATCCACTCTTTGAGTTTCAAAAATCTACAAGCCCAGTGTCTGGCGTTAAAGAGGCCTTGAGGTTTGGCATGTGGAGGCGTCCAGAGACCGGCCCGTATTTTTGGGGATCCTCATGTTGTAAGGATTATAGTATATTGGTCTATATTGGGGTCTCCATGAACCCCCCTGTTCATGGAACTTGTTATGTGGTTCATATGGCAACTTGTCAAAGCCGTTTTTGCAGTTACGCTCCCCGAAAAATGAACAGGTTTTTCACTCAACGTTCGCGACAAACATCGCGACAAACAGCCCGCAAGCGGAAATAGCTATGAAAGGACTGAGCCAGCTCTTTACCAAAAACTTTCCAGGGCGAAGAACAACAGCATCAATCATGACAATTCGCATAGACATTAGCATACTAGAACGAATCATAGCAACATTGCTCTTGTAAGTCGATCGCATCCGCACCTACTTTCAAATGTTCCTATAAAACACACGACATATTTATTGAGGACATCATTTTAAAATGTGGATGTGTGCGTGTTCAGTAGGTATTTGGGGAGAGTGATTCGTTCTTATTGCACGGCCTCTCAAAAGGAGGAAAGTTCATGCTGCTGAGCTGTTCTTTGCAAGCTAATGTCCATTGCCCACTTAGCAAGGGATACAGGAAGGGGGGCTACAGAAAGGGATTGCATAAGATTCCATAGGGCTCCTCATTCCCTACTTTCTGGTGACTTGCTCAGCATAATCTCATGTCGAACCTAAACACCAAACCCTAAACCCTGAACTCCAAACCCTAAACCCTAAACCCTAAACCCTTTCCCCTAATACCTAAACTCCCCTGTGGCTTTGGAGATTCCTGGGCTCTTTTGCTCCCCTGCTTATATTGATATAGACTATCCCTGGCTCCTTAGCTCCCCCCAAAAGTATGGGTAGTAAACCATCCCTCACAGGGTTTCCTGATGCCAATCCCCCAACTCGGTCTGCTTTTGCTTTCCGACGGTATTGACCTGAAGAGCTAGGGCTTAGGGATTTGCAGTGTTGATTGGATTTAAAGTTTAGGGTTTAGGGCTTAGGGATTTGCAGTGTTAATTGGGTTTAGGGTTTAGGGTTTAGGGTTCAGGGTTTAGGGTTCAGGGTTTAGGGTTTAGGGTTCAGAATAAGTCCCCTCCCCCTGGTAAGAAATGTTCCCTAACATGTGACAATATTATATTTGGGAAGTTTATTGTTAGAGGGACGGGATTGCAAATATTGTTTGTTGTTTAGGGCTTCAGCGTTAGGGTTCAGGGGCCTAAGTGGCTAGATTTCACAATCATGGGACTCACAGGGCCAACAAAATGGAAGCCGGGATTATACAGTGGCTTATGGGGTGCTCTACGTAGAGGCCTGAATTGTCTATTTAATTCTAATGCAATGCACCCCAAATCCTATTCTAGACATTACACGGCCACTCTGAGCTTGGTTCCGGAGACTTTCTACCCTAAACCCTAAACCCTAAACTATACAGCTTTGAAGACAACAGCTCGAGGGGTCGAGCTTGTTGAAATCGACTTTGGGATGGGGTAGGGACTCTACTTGGAGGGTCAGGGGGACTTAGTATGGTTCATAACCCCTTTAACTCATATAGTATCCCCATGTATTCCTTAACCTGGGATGCGGTAGGGACTCTACTGCCGGAAGAAATGTCCATCAAAAGTAGCCGATAGCTGCTACAGTAGACTTCCAAAACTTAGGAATAATTACCACAAAGTAGATATATTCCCCCTTAAGTAGATAGAATATGGCTTTGGGTATATTGTAGTAAGATCCTCAACATACCCCATATTCTATCTACTTAAGGGAGACTATATCCCTAAACCCTAAACTCTACTCAAGGGGACTATAGGGTTTAGCAGCTCGAAGGACGTAGTACTTAAGGGCTGAATGGAAGCTGATCAAGTAGGTAAAATGGGAGAACTGTGGCTTTTATGTTGCTTGTAGTGGACATGTGAGCTATATTGACTCCTGTATGCTCATAAGTCCCCTTACCCTCCAAGATTCCATCTGCAGAAGAGGACGAAAATCCCTCCAATTGAAGCACCCCTAACCTGAACACAAGTCAGGCATGTTTAGGGTTTTCGAGTTTGAGTGTTTGGGGTTTTAGGGTTTGGGGTTGTGCCCCTTTTCAAACGCTACCTCCTGGACCCTGCAAAGCCCTGGCTTCTGGACGGGATGGCATGCATGGGAGTTTGTCGCTTTCAGGGACCCAAGGGGTCTGTAGGGATTGTAAACAGAGGATGAAAAGCACTCATATCAAAGCCCACCGAGATCAATGAGCAAGTGCCGGACGGTGACAAAGGGCTTGCTGCTGGCACTGACTTCGGCACCTGGCACAGCGGACTCAGAGTAGGGGGATGTGGGGGCCCCCAAAGCAGACCCCCAACAAGGCCCAACTCGGTTCTATGTAGGCGTTCGTGTGTGGAGAGGGTGGTACCGGTCATCCATCAGGAATGGGAAGGGCTAGAGCCTGTGTATGCTTGAGAGCGTCTCTCTGCAAAATCTAAAGGGGTTCTGCAGGATCTACGTGCCTTCCTACAGGGATCATGTCAGGTTCCTTTGAGACACTTCCAAGAGAGCTGATCTTTGTTGCGAAAGCTACCACCTGGTATTCTCTAACCGTTACTAGGTTCCCCAATAACCACGTAATGATAACGGCCCATTTTTTCGGAGCGTTCAGTTTTGAGAAAGAGTCCCCAAACTACGAAGGGAACACGGGTACTACTGGGGTACCTAGCTCCTTAGAGTGTTTGCACGGTTGTTGAAGGTTCTCCAACCCAGTTACAAATCAGCATATGGGAACATGTGGTGCCTTCCACCACACTCTCCAGGATATACTTGTGAATCCCAGGCCCGGTTTCTCCGGTTTTTGTCATAAGTAAACACCAGAGCCCTAAACACGCAACCCAAAAAGATATTTGGCAGTTTCCAGCTTCTTTTCCATTCCCCCATTCCCTGCTAAGCATCAGAACCTGAGCGCAAACCCTGAAATCCCACATGCTATCTACTAGTTGCCTCCCAAATACCCATCATGATAATACGAATAATATGCTCTAAATACCCGTGCTCTTTGCCATGTACTCATTCTTCCTCGCCAGCTGGCATGGGGGTTACATGTTACTACAGGGCTTGTTTCCCCAATTCCCTACTAAGAACCACAACCCTAAAGCCTGAAGCCTGAACCCGTAATATGGTTGTTTTCATTTTCTTTTTCCACTCCTTGTTTCCCTGCTAACATCATGTGACATCGATGGGCCCCAAGCCTAAAACCAGTAGTAAGTCCTAAACCCCAATCGCTAAGCCCTAAACCCTTTTTCCGATTCAGGAACAGTTAGTGCTGTTGAGACGAGAAATTCTGCATGACCTTGCTACAAAAGGGTACCATAATTCTCAAAGTATTCCTCAAGCTTACATATCCCCTAATAGACCCTAAACCCTAATATAAATCCTGTAAACTGCAAACCCTCATAAAACTAAACCCTAACATACCCTAACCCCTAAACCCTAAACCCGAAACTACCCTAAACCCTAAACCCCACATCAGGGTTTTTACCCTAAACCCTAAACCGTAATTTCCAGCGTATGGCCCTCTGCACCTTCCTCCATGGTGCAGCTCTGAATGCAGAAGCTGAGCTTGAAGGGCTTCCCTCAGGGGTTTAGGGTTTTAGGTTTAGGGTTTAGGGTTTAGGGTTTAGCGGTTCAGCGTCTCAAGATGTAGGGGGTTAGGATTCGATTAGGATTTAAGTTAAGGGTTTAGGGCTTGCGGTTTAGGGTTTGGGGCTTAGGCTTTAGGGTTTAAGGCTGAAAGTTCAGGGTTTAAGGTTGGAGGGTTAGGGTTTAAGGTTGAAGGGTTAGGGTTTATAGTTTGGGTTTAAGGTTGAGGGTTTAGGGCTTAAAGCGTAAGGTTCAGGGTTTAGGATTGAAGGGTTAGGGTTGAAGGGCTAGGGTTTCGAGATGTCTTTCGAGGTTCGGGTTCTAGGTGTTAGGGCAGGGTTTAGGGTATATAGGGGCCATATGAGGACACAGGGTGGGAGGGGACTCTGTGGGTCAAACACTTTCAAGCAAGGCTCGGGGTTTTACTGGCATCAGCCGGGCTGAGAACACCTGGCCCTTCAAGCTTAACACTCTGTACCCTGAGCCCCGAGCACCCTACACAATAAATTCCAACGCCACACGAAAGAAAACTACATACCTCTGAAGCCATACCAAACCCATCCGAGCTGTAGTCTAAACTCCTAGTATCCCCCTGAAGAACCCTGATTGTAGTCCCCTATATAACCCTTCTAAAGCTCCTCTTCGAGGAGTTTAAACTCTAAACCCTATACCCTAAAATCCCTCCAGATAGCCCCCCCATTTAAGGAGTTTAGATTACGGCCCATCTAATCCACCAGCCAGCCCCAAAGCTCTGAATACTGGGTGCTTAATAGAGACTGGGGCAATGGATCCCTCTAGTAAACCCTACTATAAGGTTTAGGGTTTGGGGTTTAAGGTTTAGGGTTGAGGGTTTAGGGTCAGGGGGACTTAGTAAGTAGGTCAATGATAGTTGTGGCAGCTTTCGCGCCCACTCAAAGTTCTCTGCTTGAATTATTCGAGCTGTGCGGTGATTGAATGCAGCCAACCAGGACAATTGAGTAATATTTTTGGTGGTTAAACCTAGTAAGATTATATTCCTTATATAAAATACTATACCCCAAAAGGAGGATAGAATCTTACTCTATATTTGGTACCATAGTATCCCCAAATAAAATACTACTCAATTGCTCCTGCGACCAACGTCCTTTTGACGCAAGGCGCTCTCAGCACTGATGGTCAAAACCTGATGAAGATCAGACAGGAGGTCTCTGCCGCACGCTCTGCAATGGCGGTTCCTTCCCCT
Organism: Symbiodinium pilosum; assembly: GCA_905231905.1. Lineage (NCBI taxonomy): Eukaryota > Dinophyceae > Suessiales > Symbiodiniaceae > Symbiodinium > Symbiodinium pilosum. Next base: position 9,317 of record CAJNIZ010004729.1, on the reverse strand, counting down.
CCCCCCTCCCGCTGTGGAGGCCTTGCGGAATTGATGGTACCGAGCAAGAAGATCGCTGTCCAACGAGCTAAGCAGCGTCTTGAAGAAATCCGATCGATTCCAAGGGCTCTACCCTACTCATCCAAAACCACGTGAGGATATCAAGGTCATGCCGCGTAGCAAGTAGGAAGGATAAGGTTGCGCCAGGGGGGTAATTAGGGTGACTACATGGGTTATAAGGGTTCACAACCTACTTAGTAAGTCCCCCTTGTATAGTAAACCCTATAAAATCCAACCCTACACCCTCAACCCCAGACTTATCACTCATCCCTAGAATGCTTTCTACAACCCGTACTTGGAGGGTCAGGGGAACTTAGTAAGTAGGATAAGAATTGGGATAACTTGGTTTATTATGCGTCTTCCCCTCACCCTCCAAGTAGTCCTTCATTCCTTCCTTAAACCCCAAATACAAACCCTAAACCCTA
>CAJNIZ010004727.1:6500-20873 GCA_905231905.1 Symbiodinium pilosum | reverse complement strand
TTTTTTTTTTTTTTTTTTTTTCCTCCTTATTTTCTCTAATGAAATATTTTTTTTTCGATTTTCCTCATTAGAAATCGAATATATCTAATCCTCTGTATATTGAAAATATCAATCCTCTAATAATTTTAAAATCTTCTCATTCATATAGATTCGGCTATCAAGAATCGTTAAATATATATTCTATATCTATCATTTATCTCTAAAATATTAAATATTCTAAATCATATAGTCAATAATATATATATATATTCAATTTATTCGTATATTTTTCTATTTATTCATTCATAATATATTATTAGTTCTGAAATCTATTGAATGATAAATCAAGAATCAAAAATTAAGAATTCCCAATTACAAATAATCAAATGAAATCAAGCATAGTTATTATATAAAATAAATATTGATTTCTTTTGATTAATATATCAATGACGAAGATTTCTATTTCCATAAATCATGTTATTTCATCGTTCCTATTAGCAAAAAATAATTGAAATCATTTTTTTGATTTTTTTTCCGATCATTAAATTCCGCCGTTGCTCGCATTCACTATTTACCAAATGCAAACGAATATTTGAAAGAATCTAAAAAGATTTATTGCTGAATTTTTTGTTTTCGAAATTTTTATCAATATAGTAAATGAATCGTACGTATATAATAAACTGATTTTCCAATCAATAATTTTTGGATTTTGTTGTTTCTACGAGCGGCAACTGAAATTTCCAGCAGTTTACGAATTATTGCCGGGATCTCTTCAGTAGTCGCCAATAGGATTTTCATTTTTGTTTTTTTTGCGATTTGTTATTCGTGGCGAATCGGATTTCCCGATAGTATTTAATAAGATATCTCAACTGGTGGCTGGAGGGTTCCATTAGTGGCTAATGCGACTTCGTCATGCGTGCCTGCGAGAGATTTCTCCAAAGGTGATTAACGGGATTTCTCCACTAGTGGCTAGCGGGAGTCAAAAAAATTGCAGGGCTTGTTTTTGAGTTGCTAAAACTTCGTGGCCACAGGGGTGCGCACCAAGGCTCGAGGCATTGTGGACATGCTCATCGATCTCATCGCAACATGGTTTCTCATGTGCGCATGTAGCAACGCATACGGGCAACTTTTTCGAGCCCTTGAAACTCCTTGCACATTCGTTATAAATTCTCTGCGTATTTGGGCACGCTGGAATGAATTAATACAAGATATGTGTAATTGGACAAACAATAGAAACAACGGCCAGCAGAACGATAACTGCGTGATTTAAGATTCAAGGCCATTTCCTTCCCCCGATTCCAGCTTTGGGATGTAGGGTGCAAGTCAGTCTTTAGCTAAGCAAAACATGTTTCGGAAATATTTTTGGCCTAGCTGAATCCACCTACTCGTTGCAAGAGCAACTCTCTGCCATCCTGTGCCCAGCATATTTTTGATAGTATGTATCATCTACAGTTTAATGTAAATTGCATAGCCCTCCCATCCAAAGTGCAACAAAATCCCGAAATTCCCTTTTTGTGTTCACACAGCAATCAGCATTCAGTTATCTGCCACGCGCGGCCTGACGTGCGCTCAGGCGCGGCTTGCGAACGGATTAAGGCTTTAGGACTGACAGTTGAAACTTAATTTCTGCATGACCGTAACCTACAGTACTATCATAGCTCCCAAGGTTGAGGATACTGAGGGTCATCAGGATTCAGCATTTATTGTGGGGAGGTAGGTTTTATGGCCAAGGGTTTTCCTGCGATATCGGGAAATCTTGCGCCATCTTGAACCCTTGAAACCCACGAATTACAGTAGTTTAAACACGTAATCCCAATTCCCAATACCCCGCTTAACTCGTAGAATACTCCCTTGTATAATTCCCATCTAAGAGTTTAGACCTTGGCATATGAGGAGATCTTTGTTTGTGCATGTCGACTGTCCGATCCTTACCTTCTCAAGACTTAGAGATTGGGGCTGCGGATTGCGAAGCCACACAGTCATTCCCCAAACTTGTGTTATTACTATTCTTGCTTGTATTACCAGTACTGCTATCATTACGATGATTACTATTATTCCGAGTATTACTATTCCCGAAGGGCACCGCGAAGGGCTACTCGTCAAAAAATTGTAGCGGTGCACACACCACAGCACTTGTGCTCAGATACACCACGTCGCGGTCTACACAACACTTACAGCGCTCATATACACCGCGCCACAGCACTTCCATCGCTCGCTTTGCACACACCACAGCACTAACACTGCTCACATACACCACGCCATAGCACTTACATCGCTCGCCTTGCACGCACCACAATACACCACGCCACTTCTCCCTTCTATTTTCTCATATTTCTAAAGCCGGGGTAGGTTTGGCGAAAATCGTCGGAGCGCACCCTCTGCGGGTTTCGTGTGCGTCGCATCACTCTCGCTGTGGTGCCGTGCGAATTCTCAACGTCGCCACGAACCCTTTGCGGCAATCGTGTGCGTCGAATCGCTCTCGTGCGAATCTTCAAGGTCGCCGGCGAACCCTCTGCGGGGATCATGTGCGTCGAATCGCTCTCGTTGTGGCATCCTGCGAATTTTCAACGTCGCCGGCGAACCCTCTGCGGGGATCATGTGCGTCGAATCGCTCTCGTTGTGGCATCGTGCGAATTTTCAACGTCGCCAGCGAACCCTCTGCGGGGATCGTGCGTGTCGAATTGCTCTCGGCGTGGCGCCGTGCGAATTTTGGACGCAGATTGCAAACCCTCTGGCTGTTTTCGGCGGGTACCTGCGCTGGCGCGCGGAGCGTCTTGCGAACTCGCCAAATTGACGACCTTCTTGTGGCTTTCGGCCGTTGATGGCGCTGGCGCGTGCAGCGTCCTCGGAATTCTGTTCGTGATCGACGACCTTCTCGTGGTTTGTGGCGGGTGGCGGCGCTGGGGCGTGGAGCGTCCTTAGAATTCTTTTCGTGATGGACGACCTGCTCATGCTTTGCGGTGGGTGGCGGCGCTGGCGCGTGGAGCGTCCTCAGATTTTTTTATAATCGACGACCCTCTCGTGGTTTTCGGCGGGGGGCGGGGCTGGCGCGTGGAGCATGCTTAGAATTCTTTTCGCAATCGACGACCCTCTCGTGGTTTAGGGCGGTTGGAGGTGCTGGCGCATAGAGCGTCCACAGAGTTCTGTTCGTAATCGATGACCCTCTCGTGGTTTTGGGCGGCGGCGCTGGCGCTTGGAGCGTCTTCAGAATTCTGCTCGTAATCGATGACCCTCTCGTGGTTTTGGGCGGCGGCGCTGGCGCGTGGAGTGTCGTCAGAATTCTGCTCGTGATCGATGACCTTCTCGTGGTTTCCGGCGCCCGACGGCGCTGGCACGTGGAGCCTCCGTCCAATTTCTATTACATCGTAGCACAAGTTTACTACTAGAACCAACAGTTCCGTGATTTTTGTTAACTGTAGTACAAGTTTAGTGCCGGAATGGACGTTTCCGTGGGCCGGCTGGAGTCTCGTGAAGTCGTAGTAAAAGTTTAACGCTGGAATCGACGTTTCCGTGAGCCGGCTAGATTTTCCTAAAATAGTAATACAAACTTAATGCTAGAATCGGCGTTTCCGTGAGCCGGCTTGAATTTCCTCGCAAATACCATGGTATTTGAATTCGTCGGCTGCGACACCACCGCACATACCCTGGTACTGGAGTTCGCCGGTTGCGAAGCCACCGCAAATACCGTGGTTCTGGAATTCGGCGGTTGGCGAAGCCACCGCAAATACCGTCGTACTGGAATTCGGCGGTTGCGAAACCACCGCAAATACCGTGGTACTGGAATTCAAGGGTTGCGAAACCACCGCAAATACCCTGGTGCTGGAATTCGGCCTGCTGTCTTCCCTGAACAGGCCCGCTATTCTCGACCTTGTGAATTGTTGACACCATCCTAAACATTAAATCCTAAACTAAAAAACCCACCACAGCACTTACACTGCGCACATGCACCAAGACACCTACACCGCGCACATGCACCACAGCAACTGCACCGCGCTACGACCGCGGCACATAGAACACTGCCAGATACGCGCCCCTTGCTAACGTGGAACTGGTTGCTTTCGGGATAATCAGGGTCTAGTTACTATCATTTGTTTACCGTTATAACTATTGGGTAGCTTGTGCATGGGGTCCCAGCTAAAAGAACATGAAGTTTGACGCCCCTCAAATGAGTCAATGCAAGCACATGTTTGATTTGCTTATTTCCAAAACCTCATTGAAACCAACGGAAGTTTTCGCAAGGATTGTTGGAGAAAAATGCCCCGTCTTGAAAGGTAACCTATCCTTAAATCGGGATCTTTTTCTCCACAATTCCCTGCTTTGGTGGGTGCTCAAGAGGATGCATCAATGCATAGTTTGAACCTCGTACTCTCATCGCTTCTTCTGATACTAAATGCAATTTCAATTCCCCACAATGAAGCTACAATGAAACTTCCTGGGTTGACTGGAAAGATGCCAAGCGTTTTCTTGTTTAGAATGTTGAATATGTGAGGTCTTACAGTGGCTTCAATAGCAAATAACACAACACGTGTTGCCCGCAACCCCACCAGCAACATTGAAAATCCTTGTAGCCTTAATAGGCTTGCGTAATGAAAGGTCCTCTTGTCGGCAAGGTAGGAGTGTTTTGATCGAGAGAAGCAATTGAACTACGCTTTCTGCTTATTTCAAACAAGAAGAATTTCGAGACAATCTACCTTCATACAGTCATCAAGAATCATGTCACAAGAAATATTGCCACATTTACTTTACCCAAGCTACTCCAAAGGTGCCTTGTGGGCTCCCGATGTACTACGACCCCTAATATTTATAGTGCCAAAACAATGAATGACCTCAATTTTGACAAACTACTAGGTAAATAACAGTTTCTCGAAATGTGGGGGCTCTGCAAAAGGATGCCCCTAATTTTGGAAAACCTTAAACCCTGCATATCCCTATATATGCCCTCTTTAGCCCCTACAATCCTTCAAAGGTACCCCTACTATTGGGGAAACCTTAAACCCTCATTCCTACACCCTAGGTATCCCCCATATCATTCTTTGAAACCACCCTTAATTGCGGGGAACTTTAAGCCCACCAAATTCTAAGCACGCAAGTTGTGCTGGAGGTGGCTCTTCCCCGCACGCCACGGCACAGTTCGCCGACGGGAGGGCTTATCCTGCGACAACATTTTAAGGTTTAGGGGTTTAAGCCAGGTGTCAGAGTGAGTAGAGGCATTTGCCAGAAACCCGTGTCGTCCACTATAATGTCGACAACTATACAACCCCTTGAACCACGAATCCTAAACCCAAACCGTTACCCTAGCCGTTACAAACCCCTACACCTACACCTTCACCCCTCGCTATACAATCCCCTAAACCCTAAACTTGCATTGATCGGATTTTCTTGCTCAACATGAATTCAAAACAGTAAGTTTTTTAGCTTTTAAATTCTTGGAAATCTGTTTAATGAAGCAGGTCCTTCACCATGTGAAGCCCGTAGCGTCCAGGGAATGTAGGGTTTAAGTAGCATAGTTGGTGGAACAACTTGTCCATTAACATTCTTTAACATTCACCTTAAACCCCAAACCCGAAACCCCTGGACCTTGATCCCTGATCTCTAACTTAGCTTTAGTCAGCAAAGAATGAAAGAATGGATTTATAGTAGTCTTTGCATGAGCTTTAATCTAAACTCTTGAAAGCGGGGTTATAAAGAGGATAAAAAAGGGACTAGCTAAGGAGGGATGCTCGGAGTTTAGACAATGGCTCACATGATGCAAAGAATGCACCATTTCTTATTCGCTTCTGAGCCAAGGTGAGCAAACGGTCCTCCAGCAGTCCATATTTATGACGCAAGCAGTAGACCTGATCTCCGCGCTGAGCAGGCTGACATGGACTGTGGGGCTTAAGGCGCGGGGTTTCAGAAGATTTCTGGTTAAGGCTTATTGTACTGTGGATGGAGGAAACCTTGCACCACTGGGGGACCCAAGGTACTGTAATTCCTTGGGTATGGGGTGTACTGTTGCCCATGGCATGTATTCATGGTCGCATCTACATGCACTCACCAATTTCCCTAAGCAACCTATGTGCACAGGCCACAGGCCACAACAGAACCCCGTCTCATGTAAGCCACTACATAATCCTTTAGGGGACCCCTTGACATATTTGTGATCCCTGCTTTTCCTAGGCCCCCCAAAATGCCTCACCAATTCTGCAAAACTTTCTTATCGAGAAATCTTTCGTTCTTCAGGATGTATGTAGGGGCCTGCCCAAGGCAAAGGCCATTGCCGACTATGAAGAAAGTCCTGGAACCGTTTTGGGCCCTTATCATCCTTTTTGGTGCTTTCCGCCAGGCTCACAGCATGCTAGTGTAAGCCAAAGCATAGATTTTCAACATCATACCGTTGATGAATGAAATCCTGCACCACCTTAAATCCTTAAAGTCCTANNTGGTGCAAGGTTCCCTCCATCAACAATAGTCCTACAACAGTTTAGGTTTAAGGCTTACGATTTTGGGGGGTGTGAGCGTGGATGTCGTATAGGATTCCATGAAAACGTCCCACAACACCAACCCCCCAAAAAATGAATCTCAAACTCCAAACACCCAAGTTCATAAACCAAACCAACCAGCCGCAACAAACCTTGCAGTTCCCAAGAAGACAATCCTCGCCGGTCCGCAACCTATGCCAACTCAACATCATGTTTCCCAACTCTTGATGGCAAAGCCTGAAGCCCGTAACAGGTATGGGTTATTCTCAAGAATCATGAATCCATTATGGGTACCCTAAACCTTTTTTTTTTTTTTTAAATGTTCGGATCCCAAAGCCAATTTGTCTGAAGGATAACGTGGATGTGACTCGGAGAGACCAGACGCCTTACCTAAACCCCTAAAGTATGTAGAATTATAGCCTTTGGGGCTGTATTTAAGCTTTGGGGCTATTGTTCTACCTACTTTTATAAGGGTTTAGGCTGCATCCTCGGGGTTCCAGGTGCTCCCATTTCGGGAGGAGCACCAACATGTGGTTTGGGGTTTAGGGCTTATAGGGTTTAGGGTTTAGGGGCGGTCTAGGGCTTAGGGTTTATGGGCGGTTTAGGGTTTAGGGTTTAGGGGCGGTTTAGGATTTAGGGTTTAGGAGGAAACTTAAGTTGGAAAGGAGACTATGTAAGGATATAGGATACAAGGATTATGTGGACAAATAACGCCATAATGGAGAATCGATTCAAAATTGTTCTCTGTGGATCCCAAATTGAAACCCCACTTCCCTCACAACCCCTATGCATCCGTCGGGGGGCCACCTTAACTCCTAAACCCCAAACCCTCGACCCTCAACCTTCAAGCCAAAAATCCCTACCCTGCAACCTGAGTCCTGAAAGCTTATGACAAGATTATCCCGTATACCGGAGGCCGGACTGGGTTGACGTTCCACCAATTGAAAGCAATTGCACGCTCGGCCTGGCCAGGCAATGTTTCCTCCAATGATAATAATCTAAACTCCTAATATATCCAGTAAAAACCCCTATAGTAGTGCCCTATATAATCCCCTACTCTCCTTTAAGGAGTTTAGACCGACTATAGCTCAAACAGTCCTTGCATAAGTCTACATACTGTGTCGGTTGTAGCTGTAGATAGGGGACCTATCAATGATTACAGTTATACTAAGTGGGTTAGAAATGAAATTGGTAATGGCGGAGCTGTACTGATCAGAACAGGGCTTAGGGGTACCTCATACTGCCGCTATACAAGGATTAGTAGGGAAGGTTAGTTGTAATCATTCAGGCTTCTACCTCAAGGTGTTTAACGGTGTAGTGTTGAAGTTCTAGAAAAATCGGTTTCAATGCTTGTGGGCCAGCAGCAGCCCTTAAGGCACCTGGCCGGAGTGGATCCTTGCCCTGCGCCGCGTCTTGGTATGGATATGAAGGTGGGTAAGGGGTGGGCATTAGAATATGTCTGAAACTGCTACATGTCAAGAGCCTTGGCCAACCTGGCGCTGTTGGGCAAGGAGCTTCACATAAGGAAATGCATGCTGGTGGTGGACGGGGGAACTTGTTCCCTTTGCCCTGCAGGCCAGCAAGACCGCTTGCAAGGTGGCAATTAAAGCCGGTGGACATTAGAATCGCGGTTGACATGGAGGTTATCGGAAACCAAGGAGCGCCTTGGAAAGGGCGGATTTTGCCCGAGCGATTGAACTGTGTGGCATCGTAAAGTAGCTGGGCTGCGGGTACTTCTTGGCCGCAGCTGAGGTTGCATATCTTCTGTGAAGGAAGAGGGGAATGCTTAGCAGCAGCCCTTCAAACATTTTGCTGGGGTGCATCCTGCCCCCACCCTGCATCCTGGTATGGACGTGAGGGCGGGTTATCAGAAGTCTCTTCGTTTTGCGGCCTACCTATAGACCACCGCATGTCTGGAAATTCCTATGCTACCTGGGCTGGGCTGCGCGTTGGGTCCTGCAGACTGTTTTGGAGGACCGTGGCCACCCCGTGCTGCACCCCATCCCCCCCCTCCGCAACCACAACTCCTGACCTCACCACCTGCGCCTGGCCCCCCATGGTCTGCGAAGAATCGGAGGCCTTTACCTGCCGCGCCGCAGCCACGTCACCTGTATCGCGGCCCGCCTGCTGGAGAACCCAAAGGAGAACCCAACCTCAGACGGGCTTTTGGGAAAAACAAGTGGGAGTTTCCCAAGGTTACATCTAACAGATCCTTGGCTTGATATCCTTTGTAGTCCAAATTTTCCGCAAGGAGAGGATTCCTGTCGGCAAATCCTAAATCTACTTCAGACACAAATCAAGATGATCTCCATGCTTATTAAAGGCTTCTACTTTGGCGGACTCTGGGTTCCTTTCTGACATCACAAGCTGTAGGTGTTGCTTACTAGTCGTTAATATTTGGAGGGTGATGGCCACATAGGCAAGCTATCAGGAGTAATAAAACGCGTATAAAACCAAACATGAATGCCTTCTAAATCTCATGAACCCTCGATGACGCAAGCTACTATACTACTGTTGATGGAGGAAATCTTGCGCCGCATTTCGGGGTGCAAAGATTTCCATAAATCCCTATATGACTATAGTCTAAACTCCCAATATCCCTTTAAAGATCTCTATAGAAGTCCCTTATAATCCCCTACAAAACCTCCCTTTTAAGGAGTTTAGACTATGTCTCACATGACACCTATATGTGTTTAAACGTCTTTAGGGTCTGGGGCTTTGGTTTTGATGCTTTGGCTATACGCCTGGAAGCTCAGGGGTGGGAATTTGACATTTGCTTTGCCGATGCTTAAGTGGGAGTGGGGTAGGAATATAGGTAATCCTGTAGGGGTATACATGGTAGGTTGTCAACATTGTGTTTCCTTTGCTGTCACCATTATATTACGACCCCTTATAGGGCACCCCAAAAAAGGACCATACAGGCTACTATTTAAAAATGAAATAGAAAATGCTACAGGAATTCGCTCCCCCACTTCTCCTCAGCCACCAGTGATTTGCCAACCTCAATTGTCACAGGTGCTGATAATTTAGGCGGTACTCCCCTCCTCATAATGTGAATTCCTCGTCCATAATGGTAAAAACAACCGATGCAACACCATAAGGTGGGCAACCTAAACCCTAAACCCTTAGGGGCAGGTGGTGGCTTGCTCGGCATGATGCCAAAATCTGACAACGGGCAGGCTTAAATACTTAGGGTTTCGTGTTTAGGGATGCATGTGGGGGTGAGGTCGTTTGAGTTCGCGGCAATTACCTGGACATTCCCACGTAACTCCTTTTGTGTTTCTGTCCGGGCTTTGAATCGGGGAATCTCGGTGATACTTGGGCTATCAGTACCAAGTAAAGAAGGGTTCCAATTATCTGGATTCTCCAAATAGGAGCAAGATTGTGCCGCATGCTCTGCTGATGAACAGATCATACCCTAAACCCTAAACCCTATCACCCCATCCTGCGACCTGAAGCCTTTAGCGCCCTGAGTGGGAGTTTCCCAATATTAGGAGTACTATTTTGAGGATCCTTATAACAAAGATCACAGTATTTTGGGGTCCATATTGGGGCCATCTTATAACCCAATCCTTTAAAGATGCCTACTAAATAAGATGCCTACTAAATCCTTTGAGCTTGAATTATACCTCTAGAGTGGTCCCCCTCTTGCAACCTTAAGCCCTACGCCCTAGAATTAATCTCACTTGGAACCCGCAAGTCCTTCCTTCTTTGCGGGTCTGTCCTGGGTAATCAAATAAGCATATTCTGAAAGCACAGGACCTACCTACACCTTGGAAAATGCGTGGCTCGTACGGGTCCTTGTGAAGCTCTAAGCCCTAAATCCTCAACCCGGGGAGCAAAGCGGACCTCCTGATAGGTCCTGCCCTCGTACCAGACCTTCGGCTGTTAAAGCGTCTGCCATCTGGGACTTTCAAGAACTATACCCTTTAGGGTTGCAGGGTTGAGGTATAAGGTTGTGACTTACAATGACCTTGCTCGACCGCCTGCCAAGTGGTGGTTTACATAGAAGCTGTTTCCAAAATGATTTTCTTATTCTGGATATGTCAAGATTGCACAGTTTAGGGTTTATGGTTTAGGGATTACGGGCTTGACGTCTTCACGGATTGAACTTTCCCTAACCGTACGTTTTTTTTCCCAACGCAAAATCCTCAAGCCCGAGCCCTCGAACCTAACCCCTAAAAAAGCCTCAAAATACTACAGCTGGGCTTTAACCTCCTACATCCCTCAGCCCTACGTCGCGAAACGCCTAGATCCTGAACCCTTTATTCACTAAACTCTTCAGCTTAGGCGGTTGAAGTTCGAAGTTTACCCTCCGGGCAGAAGTTTCGGGGCTCAATGCCTGATCTCGAGCCCATTTGGGCCATCGTCTAAACTCCTCTAAGTTTAGGCTATGGCACTGTTGCAGGATTGTTTGGTGCCCGCCATGGAGTAGGGGACATGCATTATGGGGATGATCTTCAAGGAAAATTTGGCACGAACAGGGTTGGCCACAATACACCAGCTAGCGGAAACTACCATACCCCAAACAGATTGGTGGTCTCTTTGAAGGGGGTTTGGTTCTATGGGGTCAGATGTGGGGATCTTAGCCTAGCAAAATATGGGATTGTGGTTGAGGGCTTGGGGTTGATATGTAGTGGTGTCAGCGAAACAGACTAAAACAGCCATCCCCTGGAGGGTTGTAGTTTTTTGGGATTAGGGGGCGGCGACCAATCATCCAATCCTGAACACTCCGTCTGAGTGCATGACGTGTTCTCTGCTATTCTCGCGTTCGCAGACTCTCCTCGGAAAGGAACCGGGGGCTGAATTTAAGGTTCAGGGTATTTGTGGTTTATAGTACGAATTGCCAATGTTCCGCGCACACAACCACGCGGGATGTGTGTTGCGGCGTGCGCCCACGTCCAGCGGTCCACATGTCCACAAGAACGGGTTCAGGTTGCTCTTATTACATGTTGGGGGTGCTCTTCTTCAGCGTCGCTTGACAGCCACAGCCAAAAACCTTCTTCAGCAAAAGCGTTGCATCCCGGGCTGGTACATGTCTTGGAGAAACCGAAACTCAGTTCCATTCGTCCATAGGTTTAGGCAGGACCTGCATCCTTGATGAGCGCCTGATACATCATTGGTCGTATATGATGAGAACACCAGACAGTTCATCCATAAGTTTAGGCAATGCTTGCCATGTGGATGGGCGCCCCAACCAAACATGTAGAAGAATGCCGGCTGACACGTTAAGCCACTTGTTCTTGCATGGCTTGAAAGCATTCAAATGTTCTGTCCGTGTTTTGGACCGTGTGCCCTCCTGCGTTGGACCCTGAATCCTAATCCTAGCCTAAAGGCATATTGGCCGCAGCAGCACAACGCATCATGCAAGGTTTTGCAATGGTCCCCTAGGCCCTAGACCACTCAGCCTAAGGCTAGTTTTACCAGGGTGTAGCGATGTTAGAAGCAGCCGCATCGTCGATGACGATGGCACAACAGCGGAAAGAGGTGGCACAGCATGTGGAGGTTGGGGCATATCAGCAACTGTTTTTCGAGACGTACGGAAGGCAAAAGAGATGTCCGCCCATGCCGGTGGCCTCGCAGATAAACACACCACAGGAGGGAGCCAATATAACCTACGCGAGCTTAGAACAGCAGTTGGCCCCATAGGAGCTCCAGCTCCACACTGCCTTCCAGGTCATGGCCAGCCAGCTCGGTCACGATATGAATGACCCCCAAGCCGTCGAGAACTTCTTGAACACCCCAGTGCAGACTGAAAATGACGTGATTCAGCTGGTCAGGGCCATAGCCAAGGTGTGATACGTCCTGAAACGTATGGAATGGTGGTTCAACTGCAGACTGCGCTCAAAATCCTCAACGACAGGCTCTTCACCACCCAAAATGAGCTGCAATTCATGGCGGGGGTGGCCTGCAAGAATGGGTCCAGAAGACAGACAGCATATGCGAGGTTTGATTTTGTCACAAATCCCTGAAGTTGTTAGCTTCTTGAAGAACAGGGGCCTGCGGGGAATGGAAGACCACCTGCGCTCGACCTGAATCCTGCGTTCTGGTTCAATGTGCTGGAGTGGATCCAACAACGGTGCCGCAGGTGCGGTGGTGGTCCGGAGTGACCATACTCACATTCAAGGCATGGGCAATCTGCAGTGCTTTCCTGAGGAGACTTAGTAGCTCGTCAGGCGCGCCACTATACACCTTCCGGAAGGCTCCGCTGGCTGGAAAGCACATAGGGGTGCATGTGCGCTGTTGTGGCAACGCAAGCTTGAAGTTCCTCTTCGGTACTGATCGTGTGCTGTAATTGGCATCCGGATCGTGAGAGCAAGTGGCTCACAATCCGTTGGAAGTCTCTAACGCTCATGGCGCCCAGTGACAGGCCTGACGTCGACACCAGACCACACCACATGGAGTCGACTTTTTAATGAGAAGTAGCAGGGCCAGAACTTGCAGCAGTTGTGCAGTCCCTCCATCAGAGCTTGGTTCAATGGACCAATGTCTTTGCATGGAAAAGTGGAATCAGGTGACATGGAAAATCACCACAAATCGGATTAGAGCAGGAAGATTACCACACCGCTGAGCATGAGGCAAAAGTCTCCGGCAAAGGTGTTCAGGTGGTGGTCGCCCCCATTTGTCAAGAGCTCTCCTTCACAACTTTTTACCCTTGCCCATATCCTTCCAACTTGACATGACCTCAGTTGAAAGCGTAGCTTTGATCTGGGATGAATTTTGCGACAAGTCTGGAAAGTCTGAGGAAAAGGCACATGATCCGAAAGCATGCACCTACAGAGGCAAGCTTGCAGTGGTCGGTCCTAAAATTGGCCACCGTGGCCGCAAATGCTTCGCTCATCTTGCCTCTGGAATCTCCCCACGCGGGGGAAAGGTTTCAACCATTTCCAAAGTCCGTAACCCCTTAGAATCTTCCTGCATCACTAGGCTCCCCATGGGCCCCTCGGCTGAGAAACCTTGTTTTCCGGTGCAGGACCTGAAGTCAACTCGTCTGAGCTTTTGCATTTCCAGCCTGCAACGGCTCTTTGAAACATCAAGCTGAACTGTAATCTAAACTTAACAAGCCCTATAATGGTCCCCTATATTATCCCTTATACAATCCCTCTAAGGAGTTGGGGCAATTCAGCTGAGGGTGGCCTCCGCTAATATTAGTGGTTCCCCGAGAGACCACCCTTGTAGTACCCCGCACCAATTTCCCTGTTACCTACAAACTATCCTCAAAGAACGTTAACTGAAGGGGGCCTAGGAGGTAGTATAGGGGGCGTAACGTGGAAATCCATAAGAACACAATTGTGACTTGCGTAATGGCAAAATTTAGGATTTAGGGACAGTAGCTCACACTGGCAGCTACCCTACAGATCCCTACACGAACTACAATCAATATTCCTTAAACAAGGTCAAGCCGGGAACCCGAAAACCAACCGGGAGAGAAAAGAACCTGGTGGAGCAGCAACGGGCAACAGCTACAGGTGCCAGTCCAATCCTAGTTTGTTGCCAAGATTTTTTCGGCTCACGGCGATCTCGCGCACCCCCCTGTAATTGCAGCAGTCCAGCAGCCCCCTGCGCAGAAGATGTCGCGCATCCCCCTTTGATTCGATTGCAGTGATCAAAAGTCCCCGCGCAGACGATATCGCGCACCCCCCTTTTGGTTGGGGTCCCGCACCCCCCGCGCAGACGATATCGCGCACGCCCCGTTTGATCGCAAGGACCCAGCACGCCCCCGCGCAGACGCTATTGCGCACCCCCTCTTTAATTGCAGCAGTCCAGCAGCCCCCCGCGCAGACGATATCCCGCACCCACCCTTGAATTGCAGCAGTCTAGCAGTCCCGCGCGCAGACGATGTCGCGCACGCCCCTTGCAGACGATATCGCGCAAACCCGCTTTGATTGCAAGGGTCTAACAACCCCTCGCGCAGACGATCTCGGGCACCCCC
>CAJNIZ010004726.1:0-14212 GCA_905231905.1 Symbiodinium pilosum | reverse complement strand
TAGTCTGCTAGTGTCGGCGAGTCACCCAGCACATCCCAGCACCCCTTTGCAGCCAATGCTATGCAAAGTGCAAGAACTAGAGGAGTTTGCTCGGAGCCAGTGGACCAAGTCGGGGTCAGGTTCCAAGTGAGCGGAAATCAAAACTCCTGAAAAGGAAGCTCTATGGCAAGTGGCTGTATCGATGTTGCCGTAAGCAGGAGAGTGGGTTCGTAAGCTACTGTAAGCAAAATACAGGCATTCGTTGCACCGTAAACGTCGTAGGCTCTTGTTTCCGAGGTTGGCTTGAGTTTTTGCTGAGCAGAAACAGTTCGTTGTTATCCCCGCTTTGTCGCCGTAAGCGCCGCAAGCTCTTCTACAGTGAAAGTGCGCCGCCGTAAGCTGAACCTAGGGACCTAGGGTTTGAGAAGCTACCGTAAGCAAAGTTGATACGGTACAACACATCGGATAAGGGTTGGAAATCCCCTGCCATGAAATATGTATCCATGGTGCACCAGAGCTTTGAGCCTTCCAGAGTTGCCTCGTGCATGGAAAAAAAAAGCACAGGAAGGTAGCATGCACTGTTCTGAAATGTTCTGAAATCTTGTTGTTCCGGCTCCGGCCGCACGCTAAATCCGGTGGCTCAATTTTTTGCAGGCAATCCCTTCCCCTGCAATCCCACTAAAATCCAGCACCCCTTGCAGCCAATGCTATGCACGGTGCAAGAACTAGAGGAGTTTGCTCGGAGCCAGGGGACCAAGTCGTGGTCAGGTTCCAAGCGAGCGGAAATCAAAACTCCTGAAAAGGAAGCCCTACGGCAAGTGGCTGTATCGATGTTGCCGTAAGCAGGAGAGTGGGTTCGTAAGCTACTGTAAGCAAAATACAGGCATTCATTGCACTGTAAACGTCGTAGGCTCTTGTTTCCGAGGTTGGCCTGAGTTTTTGCTGAGCAGAAACAGTTCGTTGTTATCCCCGCTTTGTCGCCGTAAGCGCCGCAAGCTCTTCTACTCATTCATGGCAAGCAGCACAGGAAGGCAGCATGCACTTTCTCAATCAGGATCAACCTAAGTGCTCAATGTCCAAAGCTGGGATCCAGCGCTCGAAGACAGTGCTATTCTGCGAGGCGATCTCGAGGCTGGATGCTCGTGCGACGCGTCTTCAGCCAGCGCTGTGCCGGGCTGCAATGCTGCCAGAACCACACTGCGACATGTTCTGCCTTCTCAGAAGTGTCCACTTCAAGCAGCGCAAGGTTCTCAAGCCTTCAACTTCCAGTCTCCAGTGCGCACGACACATCGCTGCTCGTCAAGTCACATTGCCTTACATGGTGCAGGGTGCCAGGGTGCCATCCCAATTGGCCGCTGCAGGGCGCCTGCTCACGTCAGCGCCTGGGCGCGCCCAGGCCTAGACTTTTGCTGGCGGCGCTTGGCGACCCCGTGCCCCGTACACGTCGTGCTGTCGGCACGTCCAGCTTTGCAACCGCAACCCCGGCACAGCAGCTCAAAGCATGGAGCTGGTTCGGCGCTATTTCCGGAGACGGCCCTGTAGCGCAAGCATACGCAAACAGCAGCCATTTGGTGGCCCACTCTCAACCTGTCCAGGCACGAGTCCTGGAAGACGTGGGCGAAAGTGTTCAGCGGCACAAGCCAGCCATAAGCCAATTGCGTTGTCATGCTTTGCTGCGCACCTTTCGCAGGTTCGCAGGCAGGCGCTGATCCATCGCTCTTTCTCTTTCTCAGGGGCTGTCTCGGCATGGAGCTGATTTCCGTCTGATGTTCTGCAGGTGTATCATACTGGCATCGACCGTGACTGGGTGGCGACTCCCCAATCGCCATCCAGCTGCAAAGTTCAATCAGCGATGCCGTTGGTGCTACAGAGCCCCAGGTGTTCCACATGCATGCTGTTCGTTGAGCTCTCGCTATGGAGGTGACACGCCATTCGCCCACAGCCGTGGGTTTTCAAACCCTTTAATATATCTTGAGACTTCTCATGCCATTCATACTTCGAGCCCCTTGGTCAACACTGTACAGGATCTCTTCCGAGGTCTAGAGTTCTAAAGCACCAAGCGAACGGACAGCGAGCTTGTGAGCTGCAATCCTGGTACGCTCAGCAGCCAAGAGTGCTCAAGGCCCGGGCGGTTCGGATCAGCTTCTGCGCATTCAAGGCTGCTGTGCAAAAGTGAACTGCATGCTTGGAGGCTCTTCTGTAGTTGAATCTGTGCTGGCAGGCGTGGGATAATTAGAGAGAGAATTTTCAAGCGGCATCATGTGCACTTGCATGTAGTTAACAAGGAACCTTTCAACAATGTACACCTTGGCTTATACTAGGTTCTAGAAGATTGTAGAGGGCTAGACGCGCATCCGAGACCTGAAGCCCTCACCCTCACCCATGAGAATGTTCCTCCATCGGGGATTAGAATTTCACAGCTTCATGCTCAGCCCCTTTGATGTGGGCCTTTAATGCCTCAAGTTGATCTGGTCTGCTTGCGATTTCCTTTCAATATCATGGTCATCCTGGCATATCCTCCCACTTCGTCCGAATCAAAGCTTCTGCGCAAGCATGTGTGTGTGTGTGTGTTTTAATCTGAATCTATCTTGTGGCGAAATCCTATGATCTGGACCTTTTTCTGAAGCCAAGAAGGTTTGCAACCCTGAAGCTCAGCAGTCCCCGTGGACCCTCAACGCCGAAACCTGTTTACTTCTTCAAAATCCGCTGCTTGCCTTCATAATTGGTCATCTACCTCATGGCTGTATTTTGTCGTCAAGGGCGATGATTTGAAGCTGTGCTTGCCTTCTTGGACCTAAGGCAATTACAGGAGCGGAGCTGCCATGTAATATAGGGACCTTTCATATGCTTACATAAGCCTGATATGCCCAACATGTAACTCCCCATCGGCCCTATTTACGACACTGAACCCTTGAACTCCTACTTGCCACACAGCCCGAAAACAGACACCCTCAAGCACCACAACCTCCACAAGCTGAGCCACAGGGAGCGGAAAAACTCCGCAAAGGGCGTATGCGCGAGAGTATTATACTAGGAGTTCAGACTATAGCTCATATACAAGCAATGCTTTACTCTTTCGACGTGCGTTCCTCGGATGCCTCCGACAGATTCTTGGCACGGGCCTCAATTCCTAGAAGGACGCAAGGTTGGAGCAAGCGATTGTAGGTTAGTTATGGGTCAGGCTGAAAAAGGAGTATTTGCCCTTGGCCTCCACCTATGTGAGCAAAAATCTGAACTCCAAGTATCTCCTTTATTCACCCTATAATTACTCCCCGATATATTCCCATATTACCCCCTGTAAGGAGTTTAGGCTACCTGTCACCTTCTTCTCATGCAGTGCATGATTTGGCATTCCATCAGTCTCCCCTGAGCAGTTAAGGATAAGCGGGCATTAGTTTTTGGAAAAGACCCAAGCGAGGTGGCCAAGGGCTTGCCACGTGGATTTGATCTCATGACCTATACAATACTATACTATATTATACTATATATTATACTATGATAGAGGGGTCTGTGGCATCTCAGAAGTCTTCAAGTCTACGCAATCGAGCGTACCGCGGGGTCACGCCCCGTTTTGCCGGCTGGTGGGTTGCCTTGGGACAGGGATGGCAAATACTGCTCAAACACAGCTGCGTCATTTGGAAGGAACCGCAAACTTGTGAGGCAGGTCGGCAGAGGTACAGCATCCCATTGAATAGTGTCAAGTCGACACGCGGCGCCTGCCAAGGCGAACACACCTGGCAGCGGCCGAAGAGGGTGACCTTCCAGGCCGCGACCGGAAGCTGGGTAGGGCATTCTAGTCATCACCAGTCGTCACTGAGTGCCTCAACAACATCAGGTGTCCCATGTTCTAGTTTCAATCTTATCGCTGCTATCACTCCGAACTCGCTCAAGGCATGGTGAATGCAAAATACTTCTTTATTGTTACTAGCCTTTTTGTTTGAATAGCGTCACTGTCTTGCAGTGCCGCTGCAGCCTCCGGAACCCTGACCTTCAGCCTGATGATCTTGATTCCGATGCATGAAGGCTGAAGGAGGCAATCCCCACCCCCGGTAGACCCGCGGTGACCTTTCACGAGTTCCTTTTACCTTGTAACTCCTCCTTCTACGCTGTAACTCCTACACGATGCCTACTTGCCTCTAGCGCCCATCAAGGCATCCCAAGTTTGAGCAACCCCCCATGTGTTGGATTGCGGCTGGGCTCAAGCATCCTGATCACAGCGTGCGCCTGCGTGATTTCCCTGCGGCCCTGTCAGATTTCGGCGGTATGTTCATTCAGGGCGCGGCTTTCCACCTAAGGGACTACAGTACTGCTTCGGCCTGAGGTTGAGGGTCCAATGTTCACAATTCTTGCCATGTGTTTATGACCATATCCTGGGTGCCTCTATTCTTCAGCCCACAGTTGCGACGAGCTTTGTCGCGAAATTGACTGGATGTGGAGTCAGCTCATCCTCACCGCGCTACAGATACTCCATCCTCAGAACAAGCATACTTGCTTCTGGTATTAGATAATTTCTGTCCGAACGGAACCTCAGCTCCACCGTTCCACGTGGGGACGCGTTTACAAAGTGATGCTGTGTTTATATGCCCGTGAAGTCAGGGCTCACTTAAAGGACAAATAAGGGGGACTCGTATTCTGCGTGATGGTCACGGGGGAATTGCGGTTTGGGTACTCGTGCGGTTGTCACCGACTGCACAGAAATCAAGCCTCAAAAGAGACAACAACAAGAAGAGCAAGAAATCTAATACTAGTCCTCCTTTTGCTACTGCTGCTGCTACTGCTACAACTGTGACTATCACTTGCAGCCTGATACGCTATTAGCGGTTGTGGTTTCATTCGGACAGGGATGACGACGATATGTGATGATGGCGGTGAGGTGATGCTTCTAATAATGATGCTAATGATGATGTTGGTGGTGATGATGACGACAGCACGGGTGTCAATGTGATACGCGTAAGACAGGTGGCCCATCATGTTCGCCAACGCCTGTGCCGGCTTGCAGGCGCTTGACAGGGGTTTGGAGTCTAAGGATTGTAAGAGTTTCGAGAGCAGTGTCTCGGGCTGTTTCCGGTTTAGGAGCTGCAGCCCGAAATTCACGTTGAGTTTGATATCCTGCAGAGAAGGTAAATAGCTTCTTTTGCTTTGAGTGGATGGGGCCGAGACGAGGGATTTCTTGTTGCTTGAGTCACAAAGTCAAGTTGTACATCTCGGCAGTGTTGCGTCAGACTTCCCACAGGGCTGTCCAGGCGTTCTTCATGATGTCTCCATGTGTTCTCCACGAGGGTAGGTGTCAGGATTTGGTGCAGGTTTATGCTAAATATCTTGGCTTGCTTTTGCACCTGCATATGACTTGTGGGGAGCCTCAAACACTGGGGCATGCAAGGGGGCCTGTCATTTGATGCAATGTTCCAAGCCGTTGCCGATTCACAGCTGGCAGGACCCATCACAAAGTTGCGTTTGAGAAGCCTCAAACATGCTCATACAGCAAATCCTAGAAGCCCTCCATCGTTCTGGAGAGCCTCTCCTAAAGGGGCCCCTTGGTTCTTCAGTGCTTTTTTTTTGCACTCCATTGTGTGCAAGCAGTGGTTCGTGCATAGGGACCTAGAGGCCAGCTGCGTGGCAGAAACACGGTAAGGCTCCGTTGGGAAGCAAACCGAATGATCGTCGAACCAGCCCACGATAAGGGTTAAAGCCAATTCAAAGCCATACCCCAACTGCTTGTTGTAGTAGTAATGGTGGTAGCAGTAGTAGTAGTAGTAGTAGTAGCAGTAGCAGTAGCAGTAGCTACTCATCTTTTTGTTTATACTCCTGCAGGTAACCTCTCTCCCACAGAAGCCTCCATCAGCATGCGCTAAAACGAAGTCATGCGCAAAGAGCAGACGAAAGATACTACTACTTGAATGGAGGAGCCAATGAGAGAAAGTAGGCCAAGGCCCAGAACCCCGGGTGTGCACAAGGGGTTCACAAGGAATGACCGACTGCTGCCATGAGGCCTTCACATTGTGCTTTACGCGCCCATGACCTCAACACACCGAACTTCCAACAAAAAGGGTGCTGAGTTTTGAATCGAGGCCTCAGGCTTGAAATGGTCCACCTTCGTTTATTGGTGTTGTGAACAGGGACATGAACCCAAAACAACCCTTTGCCCATGGTTGTCCTAGTCTGGATGCCCACAAAGTCCCACTGATCCACCCTCCGCAGATCTGCGTTCTCGATTTGATGAGCCGACGGCTCAGTCTCGAGGTATCGTATATATAGAGATTATGTCCAACTTTGTGCGCAGAGGGGTCGTTGTCCCGTTTTGTTTCTGGTCAAGATGACCGTGCCACAGACTTTTACACCTGGAGGTCCGTCTGCAGCGCTGACACCTTAGTTTGACTTGCTTTAACCTAATTTTTGAACCAAGATCAAAAGAAACACCTCTCCCTGCAGAACCCCAAGCTCCACCTTTTCAACCCTAAACCCTATATAAACACTTTATAGCTCCTATAATCCCTCTGATTTCCACTTTCACATGCCGTCGAAAGCTTTCTTCGGCCGAGGTTACCTGGGCATCATCCATGATGAGAAGGAGTTGCAGCCAGCTCCTCCGCCAGCTCCTCAGCGGTTTAGGGTTTAACTCGGGAACGGCAAGAGGGAGAATGACGTGGATAGTTGGCCAACAGTCAAGTTTCGGGTGTTGGCACACTAGCAAGAAAACATCAAACAACGAACAACTAACAGCTCCACCAACAACTAGCAGCACGCAACATACATCCAACAGCAAACAGCAAATAACAGCTGACACCTAGCAAGCAAGTAACGACAAACAGCAACAAGCAGCAACCAGCAAACAAAAACATGCGAGTAAGCCAATGATGCAACAGGGGCGTGGTGCGCCTCAGTGTTTGAAGTGGTGATTGCAAGTGGTGGGAGCGTTGGTGATGATGAATGTGAATGTAGACGGCTCTCCATCGAGCAGAAAGGCATTCTTGTGACGAGGCCCGAGACTGAAAGGCGCTGCGAAGCAAGACTGAGCGAATGTAGCTGGTGTCCTACATCCAGTAGACTCGCATGCTTGTTACCGAGGCCGCAGGATGGAAGGCGCGAAATCTTGGCTCTGGAGGACGAGATCGGGTACCTGGGTGTGCTGAAGGCACCTGCTGCAACTTAGGAATATGGACTTCAGACACAAATCAAGATTGAGGACACGCACTGCCGAACATGTTCATTATTCGGTGGAGTTGTAGAGGTTGTTGGGCTTTGCTAGAGGGGCCTGTGGCCAGGGATGTTTTCCAGGAGTGGTGATATCTTTAGTCTATGGGGCATGGGCTCTTTTGTAACACGGAGGAGTAGGGTTTTGTGGAATCATGTGATTGAGTCATGCTTGAAGACTTAGCTAAATTGATTAGGTGCGGATGTTGATACATTTCAACAAGGCAGCGCCCTCGCAACATTTAGTAGCAGTACGCTTGCAACATTTTGTAAGTTCCAACTCTTCTCAGCGATATTGTGCCCTCGTTGGCTGCCAAGTTTTCTTAATAGGTTCTGCCGCCTAGTTGAGTGATTGTACTACAAGGTGAATGGCATTTACAGGAAAAAGGGAGATGTTTACACCTGCCTTGTTCTTCTTGCCCACTTGCAACCTTCTTTTGGGGCTGGCACAAGGCCTTCCCATCGTGCGTCACGATTAATGATCAAGCACACCGCCTCAGCAAACCAAACCTGCCACCAAACAGATGGTGCTGTGACGCAGGACCTGGAGGTGCTTAGGGTTGGAGATGGTCTATCTTCATCTGTACAATCGATTTCATCAACAAGGACACAAGTCATGAACCCAAAACGTTCTTGGCTGGTCCAAGTCTGGATGCCCTCGAAGTCCCCTGATCTGCCCTGCGCAGGTCTGTGTTCTCGATTTGATGAGCCGGCGACTCAAGGAAGAAGTGGACAGCGCTGAGGTATTTTTTTTGCGTTAGCCGCTTGCTTTTGATGAGCTTCTCATTGAGGGGGCGCATCAGAATCCAGGTTTGCTTTTGTGACTCCTGCTTTGAGATTCACAGTGCGCCGGTTATACCGGTTCAGAAGGGACACCTCTAACTTCAGCTTCTTTGAAAGCTGTTGACTGCAATGGTTGCCCCAGGCGGTGCTGTTTTCCACTGCTGTTCGTCAGATTGTTTGACCGACCAGCCAACGTGTGTATTTTCTTTGATATTTGTTGTTGCCTGCCCCTTCATGACGCCTGATAATTCATAACCTGATGAGAGCGTCAAAGGCACCTAATGTTCCTCGCTGTTCCGCCTCTCTCCTGTGCACTGAGGCCCTTCCGTGTGAAGCTGCAATGCCCAAGAAGATATTGTACTGCAGCTGAAGTCAGGCTGTGCAGTTCAGTATGTAGGGGTCGATCCTTGGGGCAAAGCACTGAGAATGCTAGCTAGCTCTGAGTGAGCATGCAGACTTCAAGGACTATGTCCGTAGCTTAGAGCCATGATATCAGAACCAGTTCCTATCTAACTGGCCGTCCCGAGCCCACCTGTAATCATCCTTTGCATTGAGACGATTTGCTCTACGCGGCTTCAAAGAAGGCCATGATCGGGTTCGAAGAGGGCGCTCCTCTCATGACCCCATGATGTCTCACGGCCCCAGATGGATCCCAAAAAGGGAGCCTTCCATTTCGGATCTGAACATTAACCCCGACACAGGCATTAAGACGTACTGTACCAACAAGTGTAAAGAGCACGTTTCTCTCAAGCCTATGTTGATAATATTGTAATCTTGTGAGAGCGTTTGTCAAGAGAGCTTGCTACGGACAATACGCTTCCTAGCAGTCGCGCATGACTTTTGACTTGAGGGCGTGAAGATGGGATGGTGCAGGAAATCCTTGCTCAAGTGTGGGGCCCTTAAAGATGAGGAAGTTATGCTCGGGCACATGGAGCCCCCTAGCTGCGTAGATAGATGCCCGTTTAGTGCTTCAGGCTAGCTTGGGTGGCATGCGAGAAAGATTGCGTGTGATGAATTTTGGTATCTTTCTGGGGGTCCGCCATGCCGATGATACAAGAATTGCTTGAGCGCTGGAGAGTGCCATCCGGAATGAAATGAGGGCGCAGCTATTTGTGAGTCTGTTTGTCATTTGCTTGCAGAACGGGGGCCCGCAATGGCCCGCAATGCACTCACACGTCTTGTTATGTAACGCATGTATGGCTTGTCAACACGAAATGCTCCTGAAAGCGTTGACCAGGAAGAAAAGTAGCTTGTAGGATCTCGTAAATTTGGGCAGGCATCCAAAACCATGATTAACTACATTCTGGACATGTCGCAAAGCAAGAGGTTTGTTCATCAAACATGTCTTCTAAGCATGTAAATGAAAGATTGAAACCATCTAGCTTGGAGGAGCCCATATTGCGGCTTCAGTCAGAATGGTTTGAAACATGACCTTCGGTGTGTTGAATCCCGTACAGACCACACCAGCGCACTGAGACTTGGGCGCCCTTAGCCTCCAGCCTTTTGAAGAATGGCTTACTGCGACTGCTCCAACGGGCTCGAGTGCTTGTGGCCTCACTTGTTCTTACTCAACCAGGGGTTCATGAACTGACGTAGTAGGGACTGCACCAAGTTGCAAGCGGTTTCTGAGCGGTCACAGCCTAAAACTTCCCTCTCGCGTGCAATGCGTGGGCTCCAACAATGTCATGCCCTCATGTCCTTTCTGCCCCTCTATCAAGATTGTTTTCCAGGATCTCAGCCTTCAATGTGTGGCAAAAGCATTATGTCCTAGTCTTGCTACGTTTAGTGCACAGCCCCTCTCACATCTTCTTCATTCAACCCCCTGCGTTTGCACAGGCCAGTCTGTGAGGTTTGGGGCGCGAGGCTTCATGGTTCAGGGTCCTTCCTGCTTTTAACCTGAACGCCAGAGAGTGAGACCGCGCATCTTAAACCCGGAGCCCTACACCCGCCAAGCACACAAAAGCGCCCTGAAACTTGGTCGTCTCAAACCTAGCCTCGAAGATGCCTGTTGTCCCTGGAGGCTATCTTAGGGGTCATAGAAAAATTCAAAGGAGTGGAAAAGAAAATGGAAGCTGCTGTATTCTTGTGCCATCCCGAGTTATTGTAGTCAGGTTTGCAGCCTCACTTGTGCAGGTGCATCCTACCAATATCAGGAGCTCCATCAGCGACTGCGCTCAGATCCAGTGTTTTGCAAGCATAGGATGGGTGTCATCGCTTGCGGGGGCAGAAGGTTTCAATCAGATCGGGATCTCTATGAGGAGTCCTTAGACCAATGTGGCTGTGCACCTGAGCAACTGAGGTTGGGCCATTCCGAAGAACTTCGTGTTTGCTGTCGCATGCTGGCGCCTTGGGTTTAGAAAGAAGCTGACGCCCACGAGCGCGTTATGAGAAGGGAGCATTTCCGCGGAGTAATCTGTGCAGACTATGACGACCTCAACCGACTCTGCACAAATGGTGGTTTATACAGCAACCTTCCGAACTAAATATGTTTATGTGACATATATAGGTAATGGCGCATCATGACAAAACGAGTCAGATGGCTTCTCAGGACATCTCGGGACACCCTCTGTCCATGAACCGAATGCTGTGAAATAGGTATGCGCATCGGCCTCTTAGCCTGGCAGGGCCTTGGTAACAGGTGGCCATGCTACATCTCTAAAACCTTAGACAGTGAAGCTCGCAAGACATAGTCTCAGCAGACCAGACATCCAGACCAAGTGACCCTGAGACTCATGCGGTCACCTAAGTTCCGAGTCCACCTTAAAGGTCACTGAGTAGGACACGTAAGCCAAGGGCTTGTCATGTCGATACGATTTCAGCAGTCCATACTGAAGTATGATAGAGGGGTTTGTGGCATCCCAAAAGTCTTTTTAGAGGGGTTTGTGGCATCCCAAAAGTCTTTTAGTGTGCGCAATCGCGCGCGTCGCAGAGTGACGCACGGCTTCTCCGGCTGGTGGGTTATTTGGGTTGCCTTCGGACAGGGATGGCAAATACCGGTCGAACAACGATCCGTGCGTTACAGCATCCCATTGAATAGTGTCGAGTCGACACGCGGCGCCTAGTGCCT
Organism: Symbiodinium pilosum; assembly: GCA_905231905.1. Classification (NCBI taxonomy): domain Eukaryota; class Dinophyceae; order Suessiales; family Symbiodiniaceae; genus Symbiodinium; species Symbiodinium pilosum. The sequence goes on along the minus strand of CAJNIZ010004726.1, from coordinate 3,192 downwards.
CAACAAGATCAGGTGTCCCATGTTCTAGTTTCAATCTCATCGCTGCTATCTTGCTGAACTCCCTCAAGCCGTGGCAAGTACGAATTGTTCATCATTTGTTGCCAGCCTTTTTTTTCACTAGCGGTACTTTCTTCAATATATGTTAGTTTCCCAGGGAGACCTCGATATAGACTCCAAAGTATTCGAATCCTTATATGGGGACCCCCCAAAAGTACCCCTAATATTGGGGAACCCTAAACCCTATAAATCCCTCATTTCCCATGTAGCCCCTGTGCAACCCTATATTCGCTTTAAAGGGTCCCCCTCATTTTGGGACCCCCCCCCCCCATACATGTCATGCTGTTCATCAACGAAGTGTGCAGTTGGGAGCTTTCAATTCACTGCCCTTGTTTGGATGCAGTTTGGGTTTAGGGTTTAGGATAATGGAGAAGAAAATGGAAATTACTATATAGTATATTGAGCCTTTATAGGGATAATGAAAAAGAAAATGGAAACTACTATAGGGACTAGGGTTTAGGGTTTAGGGCTCAGGGTTGAAGGTTTAGGGTCTGGGGTTTAGGGATAGGGTTTAGGGTTTAGGGTTTAGGGTTAGGGGGTTGGGGTTGAACTTGACAGGTTGCCGATGGGACCGTTGTCTCACCAGTGGAGCTATTTGAAGAGGCTGGTGGGTTTTCGATCTGTTCCCTATGCGACCGAGTATTATCCTTGCGTCCCATTGGAATAATACATTGGAATAATAAGCAACATCATCCTCATGTCAGATTGAAAAAAGTTATTCCTATATCCCATTACAAGGATTGTTTAAAGAGACCACTGGCCAATCTAAGGAATTATCTTTTGGGTGCTGCCCCCACTCTGTAACAGTTGAATAGAAATGATGATATACTCATATATTTTGCTCTTAATAGGACCCCTACTACAGACTGCTGCCGGGTGGGGGCAGTACCGAAATCATAAACCCTGAAACCTACACCCTAAACCCTGAATAGATTGTTACAGGGTAGGGGCAGTGCCCTAGTTATCTTATTTAGGCCCGGGCCTGGCAAAATCTGTTCCGAGCCCCTTGAATTCTGGTTTGATGCTACTATAATGATGGTACAAGGAAGCCCCATTAGATTACCATATACCTTAGGTGGACGCCCCACCCAGTAAGAGGACTATAAAGGGAAATGGTGATTATATTAGGATTGTCTTGTATTCCTATTAGGGGAGTCCCCCCGAACATATACCCATACTAATGAAGTAAGTTAAATCAAGTTCCTTAACAGTAACCCAGACCCAGACTCAGCTCTGGTGTAGGTTTTAGGGTTTAAACCTTGGGACTGCTCAACTCTGAAGCTGGTCTTCCCCATAATGGTAGCTTAGCTTAAGTTAGTTAGCTACACCTCCGCAACCTTAAACCCTAAACTACTTTCCATTTGTTTTTCAAGTTGGTTCTCCATTAACCCTAAACCCTGCACCCGTATACCCAGCCTTGATCTGGTCTTCTGCTTGGGCTCAAACGTCTGGTACCAGCCCAAGTGCCTTGGAGTTCTCCGCCGGCGACCTCCCGATCTTGCTGCGGCCCTGGCTACAGGAAATATCAGCCAATCCAAACGTGGGTGTGCCCTATACATCGCCCAGAATAAGATTTCATAACCTTACGTGGACGGTACGCCGCATTTCCACCATGTTTGGCCTGTGTCTCTTGGGATGTCCTGTTGGAATGACTAACACGGGCTTCGATTCTTCTCGGTTTATACAATACTGAGTTAGCGTGCAGTCAATGTGTCAGCTGGTACGCGGTAGAAACCACAAGTAGTGATGGTTGTTGGGCTGTTGGGCTCATAGCACTCTTCAAGCGACGCCACGTTTTATTTCCAGGCACTCCCCAGCCTGGCTTGGACATTCGGTCTAATCTGGGTTCTGTTGTTTGGAGGACAAGTCAGGGGCAGGCACGCTTATCCTGATCGACGTATCAATGGCAGTCTATATGCTAGATCTGTCTGGCGAAGCCGAGCTCCTGGAACCAGTCCGCCAAAATTTTTCTAGTTGTGAGAAGATGTAGCAGAAGGAGGAGTAGTTGTCTTTCATATTCGTGGCTGGAGTAGCAGTACCACAAGCAGCAAGGTAGTATGACGCATGGTTAGTGTTTTTCTGGTGGTCGTCATCTGCTGTCTCTGCTCATGCCCGGCGAGGATGATGATCATCATCACGATCATCATCATCACCATCACCATCACCATCATGATGACAATTGTTGCGACAACATGATGAGTATAAGAAAGGTCGCCTGCATGTTTCTGAACGCCCTCGCCGGCCTCAAGGCGCTTGACAACGGGTGATTAGAGCTGAAAGAGGTTGCGGGGAATTTAGGGATCAGGATCCAGGGCGGCTGAAGAAGAGTGCAACGCTTTGGCAATTTTTGCGCACGCAGGTCCTTGATCGCAGTTATCCCGTCTTCGTCGTCAGAATTTCATACAGTGTCTTTGGGGCTTGTCCCGCAAGCCACTTAAGGTTTTGCAAAGCCGCCTGCAGTAGTTTTGATGTTAATCTAGCTTCGCAAGACGCTTGAAATCACACAACACGCATACCGCATCGGCCGTTTTGCCCTAGTCAAGTGTGTGGGGTCCACGCGCAGATGATATCGTTGTAACTCGTGTCTCTCAAGGCATCGGCGTGTGGCAGAGATCGCTTCATAAAGATCATGGCTTGCCTCTTTAGTTTACAACACCACTGAGAAGATCCAAAATTTTGTAAGAGCTCCATGAGCAGCAGGGGGCGGGTTTCAGTGATTACCCCATACGGCCCTCGCGCTTGAAAGCCAGACAATTCTGCACAGAAGCACATGTCTGCACTTCAAGGAAAAGGTTGCATCATGCTCCTGGACTTGAATGGCTTGACTCATCTTTAAACCAGCGTTCTTCGTGTGAGCACAAGCCACCAGTAAAACTCTGGCGTTCAACATCTTGTGAAAACTTGAATGACTTGTAGTCAAGTGCTCGGCGCAAGCTTTCCGGGCTTCATGGCTTGTCGTGCTGAGTGTCGCTTGGCTGTTGGTGGTGGATCCAGTATTTACGCATGGTTGTTTGAATGTTGGTGGGTGTGTGATTGCCGAGTGTGTTGCCCTTGTCGGCCTTGAACGAGCTTTGGGTGTTAATGAAGGAGCTCAGGGTAATGTGGAACGCTGTTTTTTTTTTTTTTGTTTTTTTT
>CAJNIZ010004725.1:71096-120793 GCA_905231905.1 Symbiodinium pilosum | reverse complement strand
CATAATTTTGACAACCACCCACCTACTTACTGGCCTGTCTTGGTAGAAACCTAGGATCCTCAAGGAGCTGCAAAGGAGGTTGAGGTTTAGAGTATGTAGGGTTGACAACCTCCCGCAGGAGCACCAAGAGGTTTAGGGTAGGCTTGAGAACCTCTGGGGGGGGGTTCTAATGACGCCTTCCTTTTTTTGTGAGAGTGCTGGAGAAAAAAAACGGTTTCCCTTGTTGACAAGAGCGCTAATGTAGCCCTAAACCCTAAATCGTATTTTCCAGTTTCTTTTCCATTATCCCTATAAAGCCCCAATATTACCCCAACATTAACCATGGGTCTACATAGACCTTATTGTGTAGAATGCCTCCATCACCGGACGTGACACCGCTTACTCCGGAGTCTCCTTTACAGCTGTTTGATCCAACAAGTCTTGACAATTGGAAGAGGAACCGCGTTCCTTTGTTAATTGCCAGAGAAGCTATAGTAATTCCCACTCCTCTTAAGCTTGACTATAAAACACTGCCATAAGTTGCATATGGCAGATAGTTGGATCGTGCCTCTGGCGTGACTGCTGGGGCCGCAGAAAGCTTCTCCAGAGCCTTGGTGTTAGCGTTGCAGGCGGGATGCAAGGATTGCACGGAAGTTTTGCAGAGCTTTGAGCGTATCACAGACCACCAGCAGCAAAAGAGCAGCAGAAGCGGCAGCAGCGGCAGCAGCAGCGGCCACGGCCACATCGACGACGGTGGTGCCAAGGACGCCGATGACCACATCACACACAGCCCCCTCCAGGACCTGTCCCCCTGTGATGCATAAGCACCCGGGAGCGGGCTCCCTAGTCAAGAGCCGAGAAGATTCCCCTGGTAAGGCTCCATCTCTTCACAGGAACACAGCTTGGCTAGGTTGTAGGCAAACGCTCGGCTTTACAGAGTTTACCTGACCTGAAGTTCACAGCTCGAGGTATTCTGGCTGCCCTGAAGTCCATTCCAAACCTGCACAAGGGCAAGTTTTGGGGCCAAGAAATGCAACAGGGATTAGTGTATTCGAGGTTATTATGGGGGCTTACCCCATTTTTCGAGCCCCCATATCACATATAGGGCCCCTTAGACCTCAAAATAAGTGGCTGGCTATAAAACACTGAAAGCCATAACGAGACCCTGACAAACTATAATGGATGTGATGGAACCTAAGAATCATGCATGGCCATAAGGAGCTTGTACCTTGCAAAACATGGAGTTCAACATATACGGGCCATGCCGGTGTTATACCATCAACTGTAGTACGCTGAGCCTAGTGAGGTGAAACTCTTATCAAGAAACACTATAGGTAAGTCCTACAGAAGAACGACTGTTGCTCCCCTTAGGGATCCTATGTTCTGGGCATATTGCGAAACAATATGCCTGTAAACACCGAAAAACCCGCATACCGTAAGTACGAAAAATCCAGCAACACCCCATGTACCCTCAACCTTGAGAATTATGGTGTGATGGCATGGGAGCATTGCCCCTGGCTAAATCTAAATATGGACCAGAAGTACTGATGTTGGGGAGCATCGAAAAATGAGAGCCCATGGATTAACCAAGAAGTTACCATCAGGACACTTTCGGGTAGGAAAGGTCAGCAGATGGTTGCCCCTATCAGGTTCATAAACTATAAAAGGCTAGGAGGCATATGGCCGTATTCAAAAGCATCCCTCTCATAGTTTAGATGTGAATAGTATTGTTGATTTGGGCCTTGGGCTTGAGGTTTAGGGCACCGGGCTCAGAATATTTCGCAGGAGGAAACCTTGCGGCACCTAGGGCTACTAAACTACAGACATCTGTATGCCCCCAAACATGCCGGAGATATAAACACTATACCCTAAACCCCTATATTTCCCCAACATATTGGGGGACTTCAAGTCCTATGGGATGCAAAAGCAGGGGTTCTTCAATCCGCAGCAGCAGCGCTGAGGGTTTCAGGTTGACGCTTGAGCCTAGGGATGGCTGGGTTACAGCAGGGTACATGACGGTTTCGTTTAGGGTTTGGGGTTTGGGGTTTAGGGGTTTAGGGTTTAGGGTTTGGGGTTTAGGGTTTGGGGTTTGGGGTTTAGGGTTCAGGGTTTTGAGTTTAAGGTCTGGGCACGTCCCAATCCCCGATATACCTGACATATAGACTGTACATGTGTCAAAGGCCCCTTAGCATCGGATGGCTGAAAAGGTGAGGTAAAGGAAGGTGGGCTACAGCTGCATATAACATATCCTAAACCCCCAGGCCCGGGCTAAAAAAGTGTGGGGTACCCAAAACAACAGCAAATGAAAACGAGGCCAAAACCAGCCCCAAAACTTCCGGACATGAAGCGTGTACAAGTTCGAAAACCCACTATTATAAGACACTAAAATCCGCAACTCACCCTAAACCCTCAACCCTGAAGCCTTAACCCTAACCCTTAACCCTAAACTCCTATCCCTAAACCCGAAACCCTGAGCCCTAAACTAAACCATAAATGCAAGCACAAACTCCTGGGCCACATGCCTCAGCTCGAAGTGCCGCCGTGCCAGCCGCTGCCCCATGAAGGTAGGCCTTGGTCATAGGGGTGGTTGTCAAAATTATGGTTCATTTTAAAATTGGGGACGCTAAATATTAGGTGCTGTATTTTAATGGGGACCCAAAAAGGGACCATAATTTTGACAACCACCCATAGAGGGTGGGTTAGGTTTGGAGTTCAGGCTTTAGGGGGTTCAGGGTTTAGAGGGTTTAGGGTTTAGGGGGTTAGGGTTGAAGGTTTAGGGTTTGATGGTGTGGAGTTTAGCCTGAACACCTCCCCAGGTACGTAGAATAACAACCTTTTGGACGACATTTACGTGTTTTGGACCATTATGGTACGTATATTGTATTTGGGGTGCAGACAGGGTTGAGGGTTTAGGGTGTGGGGTTTTGTCACCCTCTCCAAAACAAACATGGAAGCGTCCAGAAAGGGCCCTAGAAAGACTGTAGTGTCCTTCTAAATGGAACCTACAAGAACAGCATTTTTTTGTGGTTAAACCCAGTAAGATTATATTCCCTAAAAAAAATACTATACCCCAAAAGGAGGATATAATCTTACTCTATAATGGGTACCATAGTATCCCCAAATAAAATACTACTCACAAGGACTTTCATGCTTGTTTGGGGAGGGTAAGGGGACATGAATGCATCCATAACCCTCAATGATGGTCTCTGTATCTTATGCTTGCATCCTCACCAAGCCAATATATACCCTATTATAATATTGTAGTTTCCATTTTCTTTTTCATTATCCCTATATAACCCTAAACCCTAAATAATCTCTATAATCCCTGTAGTTTCCATTTTCTAGGCCCGAAGAAACAGCGCAGCATCTCAGATTCTCAGTAAAGCCCCATAGAGGTTTAGGGTTTCAGGTGATTTTGCGGCATCCCTATTGAATCCCCTCTAGCCCCTTATGAAGGACAGTGGTCTTCACAGCCCTTAGTTTGGGAGAGGCTCATAGTTCCTCTCCAGGGGCTCTAGGTTCAGGATTCATCTACTCAGGTTTAGGAAGGTTTAAGCACAACATGGGCTTCAATACAAAGCTTCTCTAGGGTTTAGGGTCTAGGTCAAAATACGAGTCCACTTTGTAATACGGCCACTTGAATATTTAGGGTACCGGAAGGGACCATGAGTTTGACCACCTACCCTAAACCCTAAACGACAAACCCAAAACCGTGTGAGGGCAGCTATGGACTTTCCTCATGATGCCTTTCTACAGTTGAGACTACGAATCCAACATGACAATAAATACCTTCCACCTTGGGCCAAAACTGTCCAGGGCAAACATATAGAGAATACTCACCCAAACCAGAGCGGAAGTGCCGACTACAGAAATCATACCTTGTACTACAGTCCCTCCTTAGGTAGATAGAAGATGGGGTATATGGGGATCTGATTTAATATACCAAAAGCCATATCCTATCTACTTAGGGGGGACTATATGTAGGTACGTTGGACACCTTTGAGAGAATCATAAGGTTCCAGTATATTCCGGATATGCCCTGTTCTTAGTATCAACAGTGCCACCAAGCACACAGCCCGTAATCCCCGAACCTTAAACCCTAAATCCCAAACCTAAACCCTTAATTAATCCTTCACCCTTAATCCTAAACCCTAAATCCTAAATAGTTCCATGGCCAAGTCACGTCGACCAGGTCTTTGACCACCTGCATTTAGGGATTTGTTGGCCAAAGGGCTTAGGATTCAAGGATGCAGGGTTTGGGGTTCGAGCGCAGTTTTCACAAAACCTTCAAACCTCTAAACCATCGAAACCCTTCTTCATACCAACTGACAGGGCTCCGTGAAACATATCTAGTGTCAAAAGAGCTGTAGTCTAAACTCCAAGTATACCCCTTAATAATACCCCTGGAATACTCCCTAGATGATGCCCTATAGAACCCGTTTAAGGAGCTTAGACTCAGCTCAAGTGACTTTAGTGACAAACGAGAACAAGTACATCTTGAGTAAAGCAAGGACCCACAAGCTTGAGCGTCCCCAATAAGCTTGATGCCTAAGCCTTGGAGCTATTGGGGCATTCCCAAAATTAGGGGTGCCTTTTTGGGGTCCCCAAGTCCAAGGAGTATAAAATGTTGGGTCTCTTAGGGTCCCCCTATTTTGGGAAACTGCCATATCCGTGTAGCCAAAGTACCGGCCGGACCTCTTCAACCCGAAGCCCTAACCCCAACCCCTAAAAGCTAATGGCTTGTAATCTCGTGATCCCATGACCTGAGCCCCGCAACCCCAAGCCCTGAAACTGTCCGACCCAAATCCCTACCCTAAATCCTAAACTCCAAACTGCGGAGACCCTCTAAACCCTAAGTCCTATACCCTAAATCCCCCGCCCTAAGTCCTAAACCCTAAACCCTAAACCCTAAACCCTAAGCCCTAAGCCCTAGAAGCTGTCCTGAACGGCTCCCGGCGTGGCAGCAAGGATAGGTTGAACCCCAGAGGCCTGGCGTGCAATCTTCCGAAACCCAAAGGCTCCAGAGATCGATACTGCTAAGCAACATGGGGGTTTCCCAAAATTAGGGGTGCCTTTTTGGGGGCCCATATAATAAGGATGATAATATATCAGGGTCTATATTGGGGTCCCTCTATTTTGGGAAACTACCATATGAAGGGGTATCTAGGGTGATATGTAAGGAAAAGGAAATGGCAACTACTGCTAAGGTTTAGGGTTTAGGGTTTAGGGATATACTGCGAAGTAATATGATGGGGTTTGCAGGGTCATATATGTATCTATATGTGTGACAATGGAAAATCAAATTGAAACTGCTACTTAGGGTTTAGGGTAAGGGGGTGTAACCCCCAATACTGTAGAATACAAAGAAGAACATGCAAGTCTTGGAAACTGGGATTATGAAGAAGTGGATAGAGATTCGAATGTAGAAATGTAGAAATCAGGTTGTCAGTCACTAGCTTTGTCTATACTGGTAACTGTAAGAGACTATCGGATATTACCAGGGTACTACAGTATATCATACTAGGTTGAAATATTTGTTGTTAGGGGATGGGGGGGCTTGACTTGCAGGGTGCAGTGCAGGGCTTGGAATTGGGGTGTATGGGTTTAGGGTTTAGGGGGCTTAGGTTTATGAGATTTGCTGCATGCAAGAGATTGGAAATCAATGTAAAGGTCACTTATCATTGTACGGTACATTCTTCCAATCATCACTTCCATCATTGCTTTATGATCTAGAGTTTTAGGCATCATTTTTGTATCAGGTCTTTATCATTCAGGAAGTTAGGCATCATGTCTTCCATCATTTGTATTCCTGGGGGAAATTTAAGCATCAATTGCACACACCACTCGCGCGGGGCTGTGTCCTGTGGCAAGAATGAGGGTGTGGCGGGGGTATGCTGGGGGTGTAGCGGTCTGGGGCGGGGCGGGAATGATAGGGGGAATGCAGGGTGGGGCGGGAATGATAAGGGGAACGATTGGGAAAATGAAAGGATAAATGACGGGGAAAATAAAGCGGGAAGGGGCGGCGTTAGGACGCGGGGTTTGGGAGAGGATTCTCGCACTTTTGCCAGACTGTTATCATGTATTTATCATTGTTGGTATCATTTAACTATCATTTATTTATCATGTGCTATCGTTTTCGATATCGTTTTAAACATCATTCTGGAGATCATTCCAGCATGAAACAATATTTCTATCATTTTGAATATCATGTTTCATATTTTTTCATCAGTCTGGTTGTCGTGTAACATTTATCTGATCATTTTCATGGTTTCCTCGAATTCGTCAGTTTTACTAATGTCAGAAATCAGACACCAACACGAACCCAGCAAGGAATGATCTCTAAAATCCTGCCCACCAAAAGAATGCTGGGAACAATGACCTCCCAAATCCTACCCCAAAAAGTTAAGATATGCAGGAATCAATGATCTCCCAAATGCTACCTCCAAAAGTAATGCATGGAACAAGGATCTCCAAGATCTACTCTAAAACAATAAATGACCTGTATTCAACATCCTCAACCTGTGGCATATTCAATCTCATAGGCTTAGGTCTCGTACCTGGGGTTCGGAATTTGGTGTTGGGAACAGAGTCGATCAAAGAACACATGACCTCCAAACATGTGCGTGCTCTATCTGGCTTACCGTAGAGTCACTGAAGTTGAGTTACCATGATCGAGGGTTTAGGGCTTGGGATTCAGAATTTGGAGTTCAGGCACCGTAACTGAGAATCAATCGGAAAATGACATGAAATAGGCAACTGGGGTTATATAAGTTATAAATGGGTCATATTATGACATTGAAGCTGGTGTAATATGGGGCATATTCTATGAGTTGAAGTAGCAAGGAAACCCTATTTATGCAATTGTCCAATTCTTGTGAAAGCTGGGTTTGGACAGGTGACAGACAAAGGTTGTTGATGTGCCTTTGTGGATTTAAACCTGTGTTCAGCTTACTGGTTCTTAAGTAATGGGGAATAAGGGACTGAAATCCGTATATAATTCCAATATATACATATATATATATATATTACCATGCCCCCTAACTAAGAACTAGTAAATCAGGCTGTGTCTGAAGAGTGAGAATGCTGTCCCCTGCAGGGTCTCCGAGAGGTCTCCAACCCTTTTCCACTAAAAGGCGTTGGGTGAGCGTCAAGCCGGTGGAATAGAAGGGCTCGAAGGCTGCTATATGGCAAAGCCGATCCGTGCCCCTAGGACCAGAATTATAAGTGGGGCCGATGTGGGAGAATCCAACTCAAGCGGAGATTACAAGCAGAACTTGTAAACCTACGTGTATCCACCACATAGTTGCAAGCAAGGGATTGGAACCTGGAGACTAGGCTCCGAGAAGCTCCCACACTGACCCTTAACCCAAAATCCCAAAATGTACATTTAAAATCTTTGTAAAGGCTGCCACAAAAGCCACCTCACTGAGGACCACGTTGAGATGCGCTCCGTCCTCCATGCAACGAACTGGGAGGTTTCTCAACATGTGGGCTGCCTTGATTTCATTGCACGGGCTTATAGGTCCCTAAACCCCAAACCCTGAACCCTAAAACCAAAATTGGGATATATATGGGAGGTTTAGAGCTTAGTTGCTGAAGATGGGGGTGCCCTAGGTTGGATTGGTGGGATCTTGAGGGGCGTATAGTACAGGGGGGCATGGCGACTCATAATGCGGGTTGCTGTTAACTAAGTTACCATAATATGGGTATATGGTTTCCTTATGCTAGAGCTATTACAGAAATTCCTCAACAGTAACCCAGCACTGTGGAGGGGTTGTGCTGGGAGACTCCCACTTCATGAGCTTGCTGCGAACTTTGGACCTTGTATACAATGGCTTCTTCCGGTCTTATTGCCGACGTTGGCATCATGCCTATCTTCAAGCTACTTCTCAGATGACTTCTGGGAATTTGGAAAAAATGGTATGTTTTCAAGCCGCTCCATGAGCTGCAAGACAAGTGCACAAGAGAAATGACAGCTGCGAAGCCCGACCGCTCCGGCTATCTATGGCACATTAAGCGAAATGTAGCCAGACTCACACAGACAAACCCCACTGAGCCCATGACTTTCATTAGGGAAAATACGGCTAGGGGAAGTTGCACGGCAGTGGGCACTTAACTGCACAGTATTATGGTTTCTGAGATTGAAGGTCCTTCTTCCAAATATCCTCATGCTTGCTATTCAGAGTTGTGGCTTTGGACGCACCTCCGATACCACCGCCACATGTAACCCGTCGCACAGCTACATAATAGCCCTCATCACATTATAAACAATAAACTCCAAAGCGCCAAAGCGTTGATTCATTTTGGTATCTTTCCGAAACCCGAAGGACAAATCCCACACGACTATCTTTTCTTTAGCGCCCATGATGATACAGTAGTTAGGCTTTGGGACATACTGAGCAGTGCGAGTTTTCTTCCATCCACCCAGCCCCCGTGAAGGAGCCTTGGCGGCCGGGACTCGACTGTCTGATGGCTATAGGCTGATTCTGGCTGTGGGCTGAAGGTTGGGGGTTCAGGGTTAAGTATTGTGGGCTCCTATTTCATGGTCCTAATAACCCCTGAAAGCTGGATGTACTATGGAACGACTAGGCTCCTATGAACCATACTCATCAAAAAAAAAAAGCAAGCGACGATCCTCGTATTCACCGACCTCCTGGGAAAGACCTGCCAGTGCTCGTAGCCATTGCTGTTCGTTAGGGAGGGTTGGGAGGGCTTCGGTGGGGGACGGTGCCTTGGCAAGGGGGGTTGCTGGAGGGCGGGCGGGTCTGCTAGGCCACTCTCCCCAGTAGTATCGCATTAGCGATTAAATTACTTGCAGTCCAGGCACTACCATTGGGCTTCTCGGGAAACTTATGTCAGAAATCGCATTTCAGGACACCCTAGGAGTTCAGGCTCCGGGAACCACATCCTCTTGATATGAAAAGTTAACTCCCCACGCAGCCCGTGACACCAAAGATTTCCCCTATCCTATATGATGATGCTGTCTTCTGAATACTAATTAGCTGGAAGGTGAGAGACTTTCTTGGTGACTAGGGACGCATTCCGTGGGCTTCAGTGCCATGGTCAGATCTTCAACTGTAAGAAGGAGGAAAGTTGGAGCTTCTGAAGACAGACTATATTTACACATCTAGATGATTCTAAGGAAGCACCCACAGTCTCCACTCTGAGTCCTGTGCTTGGAACCATCCTAAGAGAAGACGATCACAAAACTCCACCTTAACTTACTGGTGGATAGAAGGGGCTGTGGTAGTTTCCTTGAATAGCAGCACCCCGGCATAGACCCCACATACTATCATCCTTTTCATGGGGACCCCCCCAATTAGGGGTACCTTTTTAGGAAACCCCATGTAGGAACAAATGACAAACACGATTGTTGGGAGTCATGTAAAAAAAGCTAGAGGGATGCCTCCTTGGATTCCCTAAGCCCTAATATAAATGCTAACCGTAATACTGATGCTAGTACCCAAAGAATGTAGCACCTAGACCCCCATACCCTACCCTGTCTTGGGAGACATATTTTTTCATTTCTAGTATCTTCTATATACAAATTCCGGTGCGCTAACCGGTCTAGGTAGTGAGTTGTCATGCTCTTTTCTATTCGAGTTTTTCATCATCTGCACCTTCCCTACACTCTAAACCCTACCCTAAACCCTGAACCCTAAACCCTAAATCCTAGATCCTAAACCCTAAACCTTGAGCCCTAAATCCTGACACCGTGCTCTCTGCCTGAGCCCAGAGTGGCTGTGAGCCCCAGGTGTTGTAGTAGGGGCGCTTGGCCGAAACTCCAGGTACCTGCAAGCTTAATCTTAGCCCACATTAGCCTAGGAAGCAAAAAGGATCCTTTTTACATATTTATAAGGAATCCCATACCCGAAAAAAAATAAACGGATCCTTAACGTTGATCCAGTAATGTTTGTGGTTGTATTGTTTGGGCCCCTACATGAGGGTTGAACTAGCTCCCTGTTCACGAGGCTTGCGAACCAATATAGACACACGCATCACAAAACATATCCCAGCGTAGCAGCCATATATGCTTGTCAGGGGAAATTGACACAACATACTATGCCAATAGACGTCGTGCCCTCGAACAACCTCCTAGTCTTGTGGTGCTTCCCCGCTGCAGAAAATCTCGCACCTGAATTTTGGACGTGATGTCATTTTCAAGGGATGCAGTCTAAATTCTGATAATGACAGTAGAAGTGTCCGGTAGTTCTCTGAAAATGACATCGCTGAGCTTCTCATTGAAAAGCTCCACGGCTCGAACCCATACAAAGGGACAGTACGATCTCCTTGCAACCTCGTACATCATCTGGGCAACCGCAATGGCCCTACGAAAGACCGCGTGCCGACAATACCAGGAGAATCCTCCTTGCACCCCCATCAAGTTGTGGATTATTCGAAGCTCCACCCTCCCCCTCTTTCGCCACATCGTGCATAGCGCCACAAAAAGAAGCCAAGCAAAACTACGGACAGGCATATGCAGTTTTATCGCTTTTCCCCAACCCTCCAACATGTAGGGATATGCCAAAAAGACTTATGCTCGGTGCTTCTTCGGTCTCACAAGACAGGTCACCTGAAACCTATACTACAGATGAACTACATTATGTGGTTGCCCTCAACCCTAGACCTGAAACCCTTAACCCTACACCCTAGATCCCAACCCTAAACCTGAAACCCTTAACCCTCAACCCTAAATCCCAACCCTAGACCTGAAACCCTCAACCCTAGGCCCTAAACTCTAAGCCCTCAAATTAACACCGCAGCAGCCCTTCCTCCAGAACCTGATACCAGCTCAGCAGTAATCCCTTCCAGGTTGACCTCAGTGCTGAAGAGCAGGGAATCTGTAGTCCACCTTAACTAGATAGAATATGGGGTATATGGTGATCTTTTTATAAAATAACCCAAGCCATATTCTATCTACTTCAAAAAGGTACGGCAATAATATTTATCGCTGCTACATGTATAATGTAGTGATGTTATTTACGAGCAGGATGAAAGACTGTCCTGTGACTGGCTTGGTCTAGCAATTCAATAGAGATACGAATGAGCTGATTAGTCTCATTAAGATTTTGATAGTTAAGCAATTTTTGTAGGTTCAACAGGGCAACCCTAAACCCTAAACCATGGTAGGGATCCTAGTATCATTTAAGGCATATTCCCTAGTGAAAGTATATTGGGCTTTCTGGGTCATGTTATATTGGGGTATATGGGTTTAGGGTTTAGGATTACCATTATACTGGGATAGTGGAAAATAAAATGGAAGCCCCAACAACGGAGAATCAAATGGAAAACATAATAGAACATGAAAAGAAAGCTAGGGTAATCTCACAAGAAGCCTTCACCCCGCCACTGGCGGCTATTTCTACAGCTTTGGCAGGTTACGAAGCGTCCTTGCTTGAGCCATGCTCTGGTGGAAAGATCTTCAGTGCCAAGTTTAGGGTTAGGCTTTAGGCTTTAGGGTTTAGGGATTGGGGTGTTTAGGGTGTAACACAGGGATCCTCGAAGAATGTACTACTTGGAGAGAACCTGCGAAGCTTATCACTGGAAAGCCTTATCCTTCGCCGAAAATATGAATCTCTTCTGATTTCGATAAGCCTTCTTCTCACTGGTCGGAGCCAAGAAAACCGTGTGAATACATGCATGCCCCAAACAGGGTCACACTGAAGCCTCTTTTCAGCCGGCCTCATGGTATACTAACATACAATGAACATAGGATTCCTGTGGGCGCTGGCTTACAGCACGGCTTGCAAGTGTAGTGACATCCCCCGAAATCCCGGCGTAATGTCATAGAACTGGGTTACCAAGATGAATATACAAATGGGTTGTACCCGCTCATGAGCCTCTAAGCAAGCCCCAAACATCCCTAGTTGAACCCTGCAGCGTTCAAGGTGCACCTAACTGAGGGTTTGGCTTCAGTGGACCCGCCCACGCGGTCGCGATTAACAGCCAGCTTCGCAATGCCTTTGGATGTGCTGGGGATGCTAGGGCTAGGAAACACACCACCACAAATTCAAGGTTTAGTTGTTCATACACCTCCACTACCAGGTTTCCCCATAACTCCATAATTTTGAGGGTACCCTTTTCCTAATGCTCAGCTTTAAGCAGGAGACGCTAAACAATCAGAGAAACAAAGTACTTCTGGGTACCTAGACTACAACCTCAACCCTAAACCCTTGGTACAACCCGGTCCAAGTCCCCAATAATCATGTACTAACCCAAAGCCTGTACTAACATCACTAGTACCCAAAACCCAAGTACCCAATCATTGGGTACTTGGACCCTCTGGGTAAACCCTAAACCCTAAACCCTAAACCCTACACCCAATCATTGGGTACTTGGACCCTCTGGGACCTATTGTAGCTCTTTGTAGTAATTTCTTTCAACCCAGCGAATCATCCCAGGGTCTCAGGAAGTGGTAGCGGCGTCCCAAGACCGGGGTACGGTAAAGGTTTTGGGATTTACGGTCTATGGCTTACCCAGAGGGTCCATCTACCCAATAATTAGGTACTTGAGATTTGGGTAATAGTGATTATAATACAGGTTTTGGGCAAGTATATGATAATGAGGTACTTGGACCCTTAGGGCTAGAGTGTAGAATTCAGGTTTGATAAATGGTGTCCACCTTGCCCCTCACCCAAAGCACGGCTTGCATAAGTCTCGTGTTGTCAGAACAGGAAGGGGGTGGCAAATGTTCCTGGGTTTGGGGCAGATTAAGACAAAAAAACACGGCTTGTATCTCCTGCTGAACTTTAGTAAAATCATGATGCCCTCAAAAGGGAGTGCACAGGCCGGTGCAGGCAGGGGTGTGCGCTTTAAAGCTGGATTTGCTTACAGAATATGTTCCCTTTTTCCTTACTAACTCCCAGTAAGCTTGGGGGTCAACAAAAAGGTGTAACAGCTGGTGGCGTCTGTGGTGTGGAAGTTCAGCCCTTGGTCGAGCCCCCTCTCCGTGACTCACCTTTGTGACCCTTTTCCAGGCCCTCATCCGAACCTTGTTGTGACTTGCTTTAGACATCAAACGCTCTCGAAACGTTCTGAGCATTGCTAGGGCTAGGCAACCTAAACACCAAAGTCTTGAACCTATACATTAAATGCTAGATCCTCAACCGTTGAACCCTGAATCCTAAAACCTGAAAGCCCAAATCCGTAGATCCTAGACCTTCCCAACAGGGTAGCGTAGAATTCCCCATATGAACCACCATTTAGGGTGAAGTCGGGTGAGGTTGCTTTAATCTAAATTGCCCAGTTCCTAAGCTTTGAAGGATCCCTTGGCTGCAACCTGGTCACGCAACCTGATCCCATGCCCGGTGCTATCGGTCCGGAGGACCACCTGCACCTCCTTAACGTCCACCTGGGGGATTCTCAAGCCAAGGGGGCCGTTAGAGAGCTTAGGGATATCGGGGATTTGAACAAAGATTGCACGAGCTCCTCGTACGGATTAGACAGATGCTGTATTTGAGAAGATGTGTGGCTGTGTCTCCGGCAATGTCCATTTACACAACCAGCGCCAGCACTACGCAGTTGAAGGTCAAGGCATGTAACCCCATGTATAATCCCTACACAAACTCCTGAGACTCGTGAGGTACACTACTCCTTGAACTCAACCCGCAGAGAACCTCATAGCCTCGTGGGATTACCACGGAGAAAGCCCCTGAGCCTTCAACCCTGAACCCATACCTTAAAGCCTAAGCCTTGAATCCTAACCCTAAGGGTCCAAGTCCCCAATAATCATGTACTAACCCAAAGCCTGTACTAACATCACTAGTACCCAAAACCCAAGTACCCAATCATTGGGTATTTGGACCCTCTGGGTAAGCCCTAAACCCTAAACCTTGAACCATAAGTGAGCCCCAACCAGTTGCGCATCCGCCTCCCAGCGACTCTGCATCTCGGGGACGAGTTTGCTGCGCATGGCCCGTCCAAAGCGTCGCCACGCGGGCGCCGGGGCCGGAGCTGCCTCTCTAGGGGCTTAGGATCAAGGATTCAGCGTTAAGGACCCCAAAGCATGCAGGGAGTCTCGAGGGAAGGTCCGAACCGGGCTTACTACGGGGATCAGTTGGACATGCACAAATATAGACTTACACGCACATACCTACATACGGTGGAAACTAAGAATTCTGCGTGATCCTAAATACCATATACATTGGGAATCATGGTACTACACAACATGAAGGCACTAAGGTCATGCAGAATTTTTCGTTTCATCAGTATGTAGTCATCAAGGGATTCTATCTATCATTGATATAGTTTTCTGGAAGGCTTACTTGAAACTGTGCCATGGAAGGTAGAATTGCACGGGATTTCCCGAACAGTCTGAAAATCACAGCCTTGAACCCTGTACTTGCGATTGTGGTACTAGTAACTGTAATACAGAAATCTGGGTATGATTATTGAGTGATTGGACCCTTAGGGTCTTACTACCCTAAACCCTAACACAACTGACTAAGCATTCGACTTCTATGACACTCCGCCATTTTAAGGCTTCGTTTGGAAACGGCAACCACAGGTCAGACTAATCAAGCACAGCAAGTAGCACTGCATGGAAGGCCAGTCACCAATATGGGTTTAGGGGTTTGGTGTTTAGGGTTTAGGGTCAGTGGGCTCCTGTTTTGCCGAAAAACAGAGGCAAGTACCTTGAATAGTTGATCTTCAGAGGCCAGCGTACAGATTCCATGGGTTCGAAAGATAAATGGTACCACTTCGAGTCGGTGTCAGTACATACATACATACATCCATCCATCCATCCATCCATCCATACATACATACATACATACATACGTACATACGTACATCCATCCATCCATCCATCCATCCATCCATCCATCCATCCATCCATGCATGCATGCATGCATGCATGCATGCATGCATGCATGCATGCATGCATCGATTCAGAACTCTGATGGTTGATCAGGATGCAGGCTCAAGTCTAAGATGCAGAGCTTCAAGTCACAAACCAGTGCATTATGGCTCGGTACCAACCTGAACCCAAAGCCTTTGATCGTGCTTTCTTCTGGTTTCAGCTAAACCCTAAAGCCTAAACCGATGGTTAACAAGGAATGAAGGATTCTTTCATTCCTTCAGGAATGGATCCTCATAGTAGTCCCTGTAGCATGCCTGGTGTTTAAGGTTTAGGGGTTGAAGGTTTAGGGTTTAGGGTCTGGGGGGGGTAGTGTGCTCTATTCTCTTTTGCATTCCGTCATTCGCTGCCAATCAGAAGTAAGCTATAAACCCCTGTTTTCCAATTTCTTGTCCAGCTGATTCTCCATTACATTGGCAAGAGAAATCCACCCGCACCCTACAGATTCCAAATGGAGGCTTATAGATATCATTATCAACCCGCTGCGCCCTAAACCCTAAACCCCAAATCCTAGACCACTAATGCCCCGAACCCAACATCCTTAGCCCCTATACCTTAAACCCTAAACCCAAAATCCTAAACGTTAGTTGTTGCTACGAATTCGTTTTGGGGTTCTAGAGCAACGAACTCTGTCGACTTAGATCCTTTCGGTTTCTGATAACTAAGGGAGCACTCCCTTCAACTTCAGGTTTGGGGTTTAGGATTTAGGGTTGAGGGTTTAGGACTTAGGGATTCGGATCTAGGGTTTAAGGTTTAGGGTTTTAGGTTTAGATAAGCCCTAAACCCTACACTCTAGAGTCATCAGAAAGTCCAAAGTCAAGCCTTCTGTGGGGAATGCACAGCGTGGGGCAACACATGTACATCACCCTAAAAAACCCTAAACCCCAAGCCCTATAACCCTTAACCCTAAATCCTAAAAATCCTGGAGCCCTAAACGTTTCAAGCAGTAGTAATTAGAAGTGTTCGCGGGATTTGGATAAAGACTGTCCGAGGCTTGGACTTAAGCATCTCCATAGATTTTAGGGCTTAGGGGTCTGGGGGTTCATGGTTTAGGGACCCTGCGTTCTTGCAGGGGTTGTGCCTTTTCCGAGCCCAACCGCCGGCGAGAGTGACACTCCCTCCACTTTCTGACTTATGCATAGTTGGGAGTGGGAGAATGGATCCTGTAGTAGTCGCTACATAGCTCCCTAAACCCTAAACCCTAAATGTCTCTTTGTAACCCATTCACCCAGTCCCAGCTAAACATGAAAAGCTTCTCATGCGTCTGACGACCTTTGGGGAGGGCTCGTTGCCAACCACACTGAAGGTTTGGTCCGTGTGCTATAGAATAGGTTACAGAGATTTAGGGTTTAGGGTGGTATAAAAACGGGTTGTGAGGGAGTAGCACTCCTGCAACTTGGGTTCTACATGAGTTGGAATAAGTTGAGTGCAACTTTGGTACCTCAAAAGGCCAGATGTGTTATTACGATGCAGCGGCAAATCTTGATTTAAGAACAAGCCCAAACAGCTAATGTCGAGTCCTGCTCAGCGTGGGGGCTTTGATTGTTTTTCTGCGAAATTTGAGGGAAACTCTTCCCCGCCAGCACGAAGTTCTTGGCTTTTGCTAAGTTCCGCGCCCCTACTTTTTTTGGGTGGTAGGCTGATGAAATTGAACATGAAGCCCTTTCCCTTGAGCTACCAGCTTCCGAGCCTTGCAAGCCTGTCCATTCGAAACTACCACCACAATCCCTAAGGGTCCAAGTACCCAATAATTATATGCTTACCCCAAACCTGTACTATAATTACTATTATCCAAAACCCAAGTACCTAATTATTGGGTCCTTGGACCCTTAGGGAATTTGTTTCGTCCCCACCCTTTGAAACGTGATTCTACTTTGGGGGGTGTCTAGTACACCAGTCAGGTTCCAACATTATCTGGTACACCTCGGGTGATCACACGGAGGTCACTTACCCTGTGCCTATGCAGTCAGCCCAACGCCCACCAACCCAGTCCAATTAACACCCCAAGAGTGCCTAAACCCGAAACATGTGGGTGGTTGTCAACATTACGGCTCACTTTGGGGTCCCAATTGTACTATACAGCCCCTACTACCCATACACCTAAAGTTAGATTATGAACCATGCGACCATGGGTGCCGGGCTCTTAGAGCTTCTACTGGCATGTGTATGAATACTATTTGATACGCTTATAGTCCCCCTTAAGTAGATAGAATATGGGGTATTGGGGATCTTATTATAATATACCCAAGTTATATTCTATCTACTTAAGGGGGACTATATGATTGCAGATGTATAACATGCAGACATGACACCACCTAAGTATACAATGTGGTATCCGGGCATGACAGAGGCCTGCGACGGAGCATGAAAACCTTTGAGCAGTCCACCATTTCTGAAGGTCGACAGAAGTATCCGACCCTAAACCAAAATCCCTAAACCCTACATCCAAACCCAAAACCCTCATCCGCAAACCCAAAACTCTAATCCCCCGCCATTTCGGTCGACAGAAGTCCTATCCTACGGCTCAGAGCTTTTGGGGAGCTTCCGGAGGGCTCAGGGAGAATAGTGACTATAAGGAATAGTAAGGATTATATTAGGGTCCTCTTATATTCCTTATACCACTATTACAGGGTGGGGGGTCCTCCTAAGTCATAGATCTTACACCCTCATCCGGGGCTTGCTCGCAGCCATCCCTTTCAAGCCCAGGCAAATCTCTCCCTGTGCACCCCGAATCTCCTACTACGGCCCTGCGCGCGAATTCAAAAATGAGACTGATGAGAGCGCAAGGCATGCACTTCTCTTGCCTTTCTGCTGAAAGGCATCATACCACACAGGGGAATCTTCAGAAAACGTGACGAGTCTCTGGAAGAAGATTGGAGTGCCCCCAACAGATTCGAAGGTTTGTGTGGCTTTGGGGGTCAAGGAGTGGAAAGGAACATCAATTCTGAGATACTAGCGTCACAGGGGCTTGCACTGCTGATGCTTGTTTCTTGGGGTACAACTTTGAAAGCTCTGATGCGAATGCACGCCTAAATCTCTTTAGAACTCACTGTGGACTTCGGACCTCACAAGCCGGAAAGCAGCAAGAGAAGATGTGTGAACAACGCCAGGTTCTTTACTGCACATCCCGCTGTCCACTTCAATTAGCTCATGGGAATGTGTACCGCACCGCATTTGAAAAGTCCCCACGCAACAAGACCTTGTATCATCCTCACACATGGGAGGAATCGGAGTTCTCATGCCGGTGGGTGTGGTAAACATGCCCCTGAAGAACTCAATCGTACTCATCAGCCGTAGATGCGTCTTGGTTCCTGGAGCGCTGGCGGGTTTCGGCTACTACTAAGGGCAGGGATCACTCGGTGGCTGGATATGTTTACCGGTTTGAGTGAAGTTAGGAATATCGGGGGCATCTGAATACCAAAGCAGCCATGCCTAAATCATAACAGTGACCTCCATCTCCGCGCTCCCAAACCATAATAACGTCCATCCCTACACAGTAGCCCGAGTACAAAGTACTAGCACTATAGTACTAGTCCTGGTTGTGGTTATGGTTGTGGCTGCTGTTGGTGTCGTTGTTGTCGTTGTGGTTGTTATTGTTATTGTTGCTGCTGGTGTTGGTGGTGCTGGTGGTGCTGCTGCTGTAGCAAATGATGTAGCACTCCTATTGCTGCGACTCATGCTACCAATAGGCGTTGCGCTCCTCCTTGCTTGTAGGTGTTGTTGTTAACGTGCTGCAATTTACGAAACGGGCTTGGTCACGTCGACGAAGGAGCGCACTTGCATGGTATTCAAATCCCTGACAAATTACATCTCTACTACCATTTTTGCACCTCTCATATACATCATCGATCGTGGCGTTTGAGGGGATACCCGCTAAAACATGATGTGAAATGTCTTTTGCTTGTAAGTACAAATCATAATTGGGTTAAACCTACCTTGAACCTCGGAGTAGGGCAGCCTTAAACCCTAGACCGTAAGCCTTCAACCGCGAAGACTCGAGGTTTTGAGGCCACGGTGCCAGGGTTTCGGGTACAAGCGCCTTCAGGGCGCGAACTTTAGGGCTCAGCCTTCGCCCACAGGATCCAAGTATACAAATAAGACCAATAATGGAGAAACACATGGAAAAGAACATGTAAAATGAAATGGAAGCTAGGGTTATAAAGGGGTTATGTAGGGATCCCAGTATACAAATAATTCCTACATTGGGCCCCTAAGTCTGTAAATGTCACCTACATTGGGCTATTTGGATCCCTAGGGTCATAGCCTTAGGTACCTACAGCTTTATGGGCTTTACCTGCTATACCGTGTGGGTAGTTGGGGTTGAAGGCAAGCCTTACGTGCGTAGCCCTAAAAAAGGTTCACTTACCACCCTAAACCCTACACCCTAAACCGTAAACCCTAAACCACCCTAAACCCTAAAACCTAAACCACCCTAAACCCTAAAACCTAAACCACCCTAAACCCTAAACCGCGGCCCCAGGCGCCCCTCTTCGAAGAAGTTTTCGAGGTCATCTGACTCCTCCTCTTCCGGCATGCCTGAAAAATGGTTTGGGGTTCAGGGTTCAGGGTTTAGGGGCTTCGGGTTTAGGGTTGAGCTTAAGGTTTAGGGTTCAGGGTCTAGGGTTGAGGGCACACCCCGGTAATGCTCCCCCTAACTGGTAGGGCTCTAAACCCTAAACCCTAAACCCTAAACCAACCGCGTCCCATGACTGAAGGCACTGCTCTGGGATGCGCTGGTAGAGGACTTGGGGATTTTGAATTCATGGTTCAGGGCTTAGGGTTTAGGATTTAGTTTAAGGTTTGGGATGTAAGGCTTAGGGTTTAGGGCTTGGGATTTAATGTTTAGGGCTCAGGATTTAGGGTTTAGGGTTTCGAGCCCCTGAGTGATTTACTCCTTTGCGGCATGTTCCACAGTTGGCCTCGAAAGCACACTAGCATGCCTGCATGATCCTCAGTGGGTCCAACCTGTGTTCCCACTTCACGCCAACCTTTGCTATATCATGTGTCAAGGTTCCAACAGATGTCACCTTCATACACGTGCTGCAACAAAATATCCTTACACAAAGCAGTCTCCACGCCCAAGCAGATATCCGAAAGGACATTAACTTCGTCCAAAAAGTCTACGAGGAGTACTTACCGAGATGAGTTAGCAGTTTTTGTCGGTATATGTATGGACAAACACCAATCCCTGAGGATTCCGACTTACCCAAAACTCATCGCAACCACCCTGAGCCCTAGACCCTTAACTCGCGGATGAGTTCCGACTACATACCCAAAAGCATGGAGATTAAGGGTATCCTAAAGGTTTAGCTTTCAAGGTTTAGGGTTTGGGGCTTGGTTAGTAAGACCTTGGGGTAAGCAGAAAGGATTCAGGGTTTACGGCCAGGGTTTATAGTCCCCCTTAAGTAGATAGAATATGGCTTTGGGTATATTAAAATAAAATCCCCATGTACTCCATATTCAATCTACTTGTGGGGAACTCCAAACCCTAAACCCTAAATAGTAGTTTCCATTTTCTTTTCCATTGTCCCAATATAACCCCAATATAACCGCAATATAGCCCTAATATTCTATCTACTTAAGGGGGACTATATGGTCAGTGCTGCTGCGGTGCTCTCAGTTCCAACTTGGGTCCAGTTGATGGACGACACCTGGCGCAACTTCCGGTAACTTACATGCAGTTACCCTGGGGTCTAGGGTGCAGTCACCCTAGGTCCCTTTAGAGGGGTATGCAGGGATATATAGGGGTATTACCCCAATAATGGAGAATCAAATGCAAAATAGAATGGAAATTTCAATGGAAACTGGGGGTATATCGAAGTTACCTTTGGTTAGCTGGGAATGGAGGAAGGGAAAAGAAAATAGGAACCACTATAATTGGCTATATATAGCGACTACTATAAGCACCCATTCCTTCATTCCTAGCGAGCCAAAAGTTAGGTAAAGAGGAGATGGAGGAAACAGAGCCATTGGAAATGCAGTTAACCTACTTAAACAGCCCATGCATTAATGTTGCATCCGTTTTGGGTTGAAATGGGCTTCGGCATAGATACCTGCATCCTGCATGTATGCCATTTGGGTATTTGAACGGTTTAGGGTTTAGGGGCTTAGGGGTTATGAGATTAGGGTTTGGGTTCAAGGTTTACGGGCTTAGGGGTAGCCACAAATGTGACAGCAACAAAAGGATAGCCTTTTAAACATAGTATGCTTACCCCAAGGATTTAAAGCGAATCCTTGTTTATGACCCACCCCAGAGTAATTGGATGAGTGGGCCACTGTACACAGAATTCAAAGTTTGACACAACATCTGACTGGTTTGAAGGGTACCCACTCGGCTACTAAGAGCTGAATCAGTGCTGTGCGGGTGGCGCATGCGAAGCTGTACATGCGCAGCTTTTTTTGGGTGGTTGAACCCAGTAAGATTATATTCCTTATGTAAAAGACTATACCCCAAAACGAGGATAGAATCTTACCCTATACTGGGTACCATCGTATCCCCAAATAAAATACTACACTAATAACCCCTATATAATCCCTAGTTTCCATTTCATTTTCCGTTTTCTTTTCCATTTGATTCTCCATCATAGGGCCCTAAACCCTATATTATTGGGCAACCATCGTATCCCCAAATAAAATACTACTCACATGATGTTTTTGACCTTCTGACTCATTCAGGGCTCCTTCGGCAGAATGCGATGAAAGGTAAAGCTTGGGTACTGCCCCCACCCAGCAACAGTCTACATTAGGGTTTAGTGGTTTAGGGTTTAGGGTTTTAGGCTTAAAGGTTTACGGTTTAGGGTTTGAGGGCTATATATAACCGTATTATGGTTATTATCCAACTGTTACTGAGGGGGGCAGTACCCAAGGTAAAGCCCATGAGACCATACTGTGCATTCGAGGGCTGCCTGTCTAAGATTGGCGGCATCGCCATATTAAAGGCCTATCTGCTTCGTTGTTGCACATGTCACATGTATACCATACTATACTGTACTGTACGGTACGATATGCGACGATCCTATACTGTACTGTTCTTTTACTTATTTAAGAGGCATGAAGGAACACTGCATCGAATGATAGTGTATATTCCCATTAAGCAACCATCAGTAAATGAGCGGGGGGACAACCCTAAACCCCTAAACCCTAAACCCCTAAACCCTAAACCCCTAAAACCCTAAATCCCTAAACCCTAGAACCTTCTTCTGCGGTACGCCCCACATTCAGGGATTCAGCGCTTGGAGCTCAGGTCTTACAGCGTTTCATATTTGCGTTACGTAGGGATATATTGGGGACAACCTAAAATTAAATGGAAACTACTAGATTATAGTATCTGTAGAGCATCACGCTTCAGTTTAGGATTTTGAGTTGTGTAGCGAGAAAACAGCGAGCCAGGATTTGGAAACATGACATTGCTTAATTTCCGTATGCGCCTGGAAAGCGCCTGGAAAAAGGACCAATCACTTTGAGAAGTTTGTGCAGTAAGCTCTCCAGCTGTTGCAAGTCGATTCGACCTTCGCTTATTGGGAAAAAAAGCAGTCCAACATCCGAAGCTCCGAATCCAAGGGCCTAAACCCTACATATAGCTGAACTAACACTAGAAACCCTGCCTCGTACCCGAAACCCTGAATCCGAAGCTCTACCTAGATGCTGTCCTATAAAACATCCTCACTAACAAGAACATGCTGAGACAAAAGCGGAAGTGGATTTGAGATGTATATATCCCCAGAGAACACCAACATCCTCCCTATGCAACGCCCCTGTTTAAGGTGTTTAGACTATAGCTCAAACAACCCTAAATCCTAAACTCTACACCCGAATCCCTAAACCCTAAACCCTAATCCCTAAACTCTTAGCCCTTACTAGCCCCCATAATAATCCCCTATATAACCCCCGTTTAAGGAGTTGCCTCAGTTGTCTCATCCTCTCCATAGCTGAGCGGGCGGTCCGTCGACATAAAGAGAAAGGGCACCACGAACGCCTCGAGGGACACTTCCACGATCAAGCCTGAAACTCAATGATGGAATTCTGGAGGGCCCTAGACCCTAAACCCCAAAAGTATGTAGAATGATTGCCTTTTGGGCTAGTTTAAGGGATTTCGGGCTATTATTTTACCTACTTTTGGGGTGCAGGTAGACCCTAAACCCTGAACCCTTTTACTCAGTCTATAACGGAGTAACGGAGAATCAAATGGAGAATCACTGGAAAGTCAAATGGAAAATGAGATGGAAGCTGAGAATATTAACGCAGGGGATTGTTTTAGGAGATTGACCGAGGATTATGGTAACTCCAGCCCCGAACGTAGCGTCCATGTTTGGGGAGTTGATTGCAAATTGTCTTCTTCGAGCTGCGCTGTTGTTAAGGAACAGAAATCAAGTTAGCAATAGAAGGAAACCAACCTAGCTACTCGAGTTTAGGGTTTAGGGCCATATCCAGATTGTGATTACTTGCTTTTTTAAAGCTCCTTAACAGAAACCCCCATATACACAGTTCTCCGTGCGGTCCTGGGGTTGTTTAGGGTTTAGGTTCAGGTTTCAGGGTTTAGGGATTTAGGGTTCAGGGCTTCGGGTTCAGGATTTTACTATTTTGCACCTAAGGATCCTGCCCCAGTGTGAAGGTTCACTTTAGCGGGCCGACAAATCTCCGTAAGTACTTGGGATTTGGGCAGAGCCCTAAACCCCAAACCCTGAACCTGTGAACCCCTAAACCCCTAAATCCTAAACCCTACCCTAAACCCTCAAGGGAGAGGCGCTTGCAGGTTGGACCTCTGGAGTGTGCTATAGGGGGCCTATCCTCTTCAACTAGCACTTGTGGGGTATAGGCATAAGCCCGTATACTTTGGGTACTGCCCCCACCCAGTAGCAGTCTATAATAGGGGTCGTATATTCATATTATACTTATTGTCCAACTGTTATGGGGTGGGGGCAGTACCCACGCGTACTATAAAACAATAGGAAAACAAAGAAGGACAGGGGAACAATGCTAGCAGAGGTCAGGCTATTTTGGAGCGAAACTCTGATGACCTGAGGCGTAGGCCCTAAACCGTAAACCCTGTAGGCCCTAACGTGGCTGATGGTGAGATACAAATCTTCTTTAAATTCGCAGATTCAGAGGCTTTGCAGGACCTCCCCCAAACAACACTTAAACCACCTTAGCCTAAACTCAAACCCTGAACCCGAAACCCTAAACGCTGAACCCTTACTTAGCTCAGAACCAAGAGCCCGAAATCCGAAACCTCTACTGGACATCATTCTGCTCTTTCCAGCAAGCAACAAAACCCAATCCCCCAGCTCAAACAATTTAACCTTGGGGCCATGAATACTAGCTATCTTACGCGATTTGGTGCGCTAGGGTCCCCAGGCTCACGCGACACCAAAATCGTGAGGGCACAAGTACTCAGATAGAAGGGTTGAAGCAATTCGAACGAAAGTATTTGGGGCCTTAAAGCTCCAGTACTTGGGCACTTCAATGCTTAGAGAGAGATGCTCTCAGTGAAGCCCTGAACCCTACCTAGGGAACCCAAAACCCCAAAAAACAGACTCTTTGTACAAAACCCGTCTTTAAAGCCACGCTTCGAGTAAAACCCGGTTCTCAGCTAAAAAAACCGGTTATTCCCAGAAACCCTGCTTCTCAATACTTCATCCTATCCCCAGCGCAAGAAGTGAGCTTTTTTCGGATTGCGCTGCGGAAAAAAGTAGGTTTTCAGCTGCTTTTCCCGAGAACCCATATTTAACCCATACGAACCCATATATTTAACCCATAAAAACCATAAATCCGAGATGGCTTGGGAAAACCCGGTTTTCCCGAACCCGTGCGAACCCCATATTTAACCCATAAAAACCCATAAATCCCGATGGAATTCGGGAAAACCCGGTTTTCCCGAACCTGAGCGAACCCCATATTTAACCCGTGCGAACCCCGTATTTATCCGTAATCAAGTGGCGTGTTGAACTCCTTGAATCGGGTACCAGGACAACAACCGAAAATGTTCCGATGTAGAGTGTCTGGAAAAACCCGTCTTTGGCCTTAAAAACCCGGTTTTGTCCCAGAGCCCAATTATTTCAGGGTTTTGGATTCCCTAGCTAATCCTTATAATCCCTAAACCCTGGAAATCCCTGGAACACCTAAGCTTTGAACTCAAATCCCGAAACCCGAGTTCCCAAGCCCTGAGCCCTACTCCCCAAATAGTCCCTAACCTCACAGCCCTAGACCTTCACTCGGTCCGGCAGCTGGTCCTTTGCGGCTCTGTATTTTCGTACCGCTGCTCGTACTCGTAGATGCACGGCAATCCTACCGGGCACAGGCTTACGCGCTTATGCAGATGATGGACAGCGGAATATATCGGAAAATATGGCAGAAAGTTCACGCTTCTGCCCGTATTACATGCGCCCTGCATTCGTATCCTTTGGCCCCATGCCACAAGACCTCCTGCCACTCCTACAGCACCTACCAACATTGACATCTTTAGGTCTAAGCGCATGTAGACCAACATGTCGTAGTTTCCAGAAACAGGGGGACTCCAACACAGACCCAAAATGCTGCAGAACTTATCACAGGGACAACAAAAAGGTACCCCAAAACTTGGCACACCCGATGTTTATATGTCAGCACCTCATTACTGGCTCCGCATGTAAACCCCTGATTCATAAACCCCCTCCCCTCAATAGGAACTATAATAGGGATCCTGATAAAGGGCTTCAAAAGGAGGGGGTTTATTAATCACGGGTCTACATTATGCCAACAACTGTACCAGAGGAATCATGATTATCTTGTTTCTCTCACTGCTGAAGGGAGCCCCTCTGCTCCCTAGAGTAATTCGCTTACAACGCCCTGTTCTTGAAGCGCATGAGTTAGGTGGACCCCCCGCCCTGTAATACTGACTATAAGGGATAACAGTGATTACATTAGGGTCCTTTGATATTCCTAGTATACCACCATTACAGGGTGGGGGGTCCTTCTAAGGCATGAGAATCAAGAAGAGCCCACAGATCGAAACTGACTCTCTCCCGTAAACCCAAAACCCTAAACCCTAACCCCTCTCAGAACACACCTTATGCAATACCCGGTTTAGGGTTTAGGGGTTTAGGGTTTAGGGTTTAGGGTTCAGGGTTTAGGGATTAGGGTACTCAAAACTCCAAAGCAGAAAAAAGTGAGGCCTGAAAACTTTGGACCTTCAAAGCCCTAAACCCTAAAACCTACATCCTAAGCCCTATAAATCTTAGAGCCCTAAACCTAACACTCTGTCAGCCGGAACCTGTGAACTCAAAGGCGAAGATTAGGTTGGAGTGCAGCTGCGACCATCCCCTCGTGTCGCTACAAACGGGGCCTGAGCTTCTCCAAAAATCTAGACGATAGGGGCCCTATGGTGGATACTAAACATCCTGCGTGACGCTAGGTACCCTAACCCATGGGAATTCTGCTATTGTAGTAAACGCAGGTCATGCAGGATTTTTAGGATCAACAGTATGGGTATAATTTAGGGTGTTGGGTTTCAGGGCTTTATAATTTAGGGTTGATAGACTTTAGGGCCCGAAGCAGGTTCGCTTTATGGATCTTCGGGAACCAAGGACCGAACATTCGTGGTCTGGCACATTTGCTGCTGTGATTGGGTTTAGGGTTTAGGGTGCAACTTCATTGTTGTAGGAACGGTAAGAGAACCGGGGCTTCCGAACAAGTTGTGTCCTCTCTTGGACACCCCAGACCCAAAGCCAAGAAGTGTAAACCCTAACCCGAAGGGTCCAAGCATTCTAGGCATATAGATACATGAATGAGATGTCGTCAGTATTACTTGTTTTTGATAGAAGTGGAGTTTACTGACGGTGCCCCGGATCATTTTGCAGGCTTGCCATGCAACAGTTGGGGTCTTTTTTTTGGATGCCCCGAATCGCTGTGCAGTGTTTGTCATAACATAATGGAACGACCACCTTTGCCACTGCACAGTAACATAATTCTGAAGCCCCGCTCATATGGGGCCCAACGTATCCATGTAGTAACCTGTTCGGCACAAGTTCTAAACTGTTTTAAGTACTTAAACCCCTTGGTATAGACCCCCTAATACCATAGTCCTCATTATAGGAACACCCCGCAAAAGGTGTCCCTACTTTTGGGAATACCCCAGGAGGCGAGAAACCCTGGCCCGATTTGCGTCAACATTTCAGAACGGGTAGCTGCACATAGCTGCATCTTACTGATTAGGGTTTAGGGTTTATTGGTTCCTACGAAGAGAATATAACCCCTATATAATCCTCACATAATATGTTCCCGTACTCCCTACTAAGGACCAGTACGTTTATATACTGGGAATTTCATAGGCAGATATAACCCAAGTCTACCTTGAGCTTACTATATTGCAGGGACTTAGGAGGCTCAGGGTTCGGGAGGGTCTTAGGGGGCTGTAATTGGGTTATAAGTACAGTGTTAATGTTAGGGTCCAAGTACCGAAGAATCATATGCTTACCCAAAACCTGCACGATAATGAACTTAACTCTTACTACCCCGAACCCGTATACACGATCATTCAGTACTTGGACCCTCTGGGTTAGGTAGGTTCTAATCATCCTTGACCTTCGAGTAGATTGGCAGGGTCCCACACAAGCATGCAGCATGCCTGTTGGAGAATACCCTGAGGCCTGAGAAGGACCCTCATAATGCATCTTCTTATGGCAGTTCATCAAGGAACAATCCCTATTTCATCCGTAGCAAGGAGCCCCCACACTGCCTTATAGTCCCCATATATCCCTGTAGGGTCCAAGGGTCCAAGAAAAATCACTCTATTAATAGCAAACTTCCTCAGCTTCCCCACTCTGATTATTAGATACTCTCCGGATTTTAGGATGGTACTATATTGGGAATCATTGCTAGAGAGGTGCGGGGGGGTTGTTATTGGGGGCATTCTTCTCGTGTTCTCCCTATGTCAGTGGGGCCCTCAAAGGTACCCGCAGTTTGGACAACGCTCCATCTAGATCCCTCCCTAAACCTAGACTCTAAACCCTAAACCCAAAAACCCTATAGACCCAAAACCCAAAACCCTCAAGCCGAACCCTAAAACCTACACCAATTCCTCCTCTGCAGGCTGCCAAAGGGACTTCCAGGTACCCCAAACATGGCGACTAACTTGCACCAAGTGCCGTAACCTCAATAGCGCTTAGGACCGAAAGCCCCACTATTTCTGCCCATGAACAGAAAACGTAAATAGTAGTTTGCATTTTTCCATTATCCCTATATAATCCCTAATATAAAGCTGAATTAGTCATAGGCTCAAGTGCGGTCGTCGTGATCACAGGGGGGGAAGAGCTCGCACCGCTCCACCAAAGCCGCCGCGTGACAACGATTTCCTCCCGGCAGAAGCCTTGGATGTAGGAAAAACGGAAATGGAACGGAAACTACTAGCAGGGTCTAGGGCCTAGAGCCTGGGGTTCCCCCAGCAAAAGAAATAGTAGTTTCCCTAGATAGGGGACCCCAATACAGACCCCAAAATACCATAGTTCTTATTATGGGGACCCCCAAAAAGGTACCCCTCATCTTTGGAGACCTCCAAATAGGACGTAGAAACACGTAGAAGAAACATGCAAGAACCTCACGGGATCTTATTTCCAGTATGTAGAATAACAGCTTTGCTGGCTGATTCTATGGTATTGGGCCATCAATTTGCCTCCTGAATAAGACTGCGGACTACATTCTAGCATACTAATCTGAGGATCCAAGTACCAAATATTGGGGCTTCAGGTACCAAAAACCATTCAGATTATAGTAGTTGGGACCTAAAACCCGGTCATTTGGAGACTTGGACCCTCTAGGCAATTTACTATGTCTAGTTGCTGAGTTCCCTGACCCCTAAAAAGTGCACACTTTTAATTCTCTCAAGTGAATATCAGACCCCCAAAAGTGTAAATTGTACCTACCCAGCGCGTGGCCCATTGAAGCTCCACGGAGCAACAGCGGAATTTGCAAGACTTCCAAGGCTGGAGAGCTTGAGAGCAGAGGCCGTTGAGCATTTGGGGTTTTCCCACCCTCCACCTCCCCCTAAACCCCCCCACCCCCCGGGTCCCCCTCCATCGCCTCCCCTACCCCCAACCAATTTCAAATGTGGCCTGCGCGGAATTTCTGTGCACTGCAACAGCCGAGGTCGGTGCGCCACAGAGTTGACAGTTACATACTAATCTTGATACTATACATCCGGCATGGCCTCAGTGTACTGTCGCAATATAAGTCCGAGTTATGAGCTACTTAAGGTGTGCAGGAGTTGCGGTATAATTAAGCTGTATGTATCTACTTGGACCCTTAGGGAAGATTTTGTGCCTGTAGATTCCTGCTTTATGTTTTGATTCGGTGTTCATTGTTCTTGTCCAATTTGGGTATCTGTAGTGCGTACATTTGACTATTGGTTGTTTGGTTGGTTAAGTAGCACCGGAGCAGGCTACCTTTACCTTCAATAAAGCTTGTACACTCCACGAGGACCATCATGGAACCGCCTCAAGCCTCTACCAAGACGGCTAGCCGAAACCATAATGTTGTGTATACACGTTGTCTCCCTAAACTCAAATCCCCACATCCCGTTTTGTGTCGATCTGGGGGAACCCGGGAATGCCCTGAAGCCTCGAACATGCCGCCCTCAAACGCTGAAGCCCTGTAGCTTTACATCCTGAACCCTATACTCTACACACGCTCCCACACGAAAAGCTCCAGACCCTACACCACCCAAATCCCTAAAGGGCCCTACCAACCCCAGAGCCCTTGACCCCAAAACCCTACACCATAAACCCTTAACCGTAAACCCCACTTTATAAACCCAAGGGCCTCTGAGAGCAATAGCCGCGCCGAGACCCCAAGAATTTCACACTGACACCCTTCTCCGTGGCGCCTTTCCTTAGCCAGAGAATTTGGGAAGAGGACCTGAATTGCTGCGAAGACTAAATTGAAATGATTGCCAGGATCATCCAAAGGTCGAGTTGCCCCGTACCATTACTAGAAAAGGAACCTAAGACCGCAATATTGGCAATTATTTGGGCCTCTACATTATATCAAGGACGAGGGTTGAAACTGAGGGGGTCCAGCGGTCACACCCCATCGACAAATTGGTTTCCGGCCGTCCGCCTTCTTGGAAGGGCACGCCGGAGAATGGCCTTCATGATCCCTAAGAAAGTAATGTAGGCCCCTGATTAATAAACCCCCTCCCCTCAATAGGGATCTTAATATGTAGACCCCTGAAACGGAGGGGGGTTGTTAATCATGGGTCGACATTCCTCTTAAGTAGTTTTCCCGGAGTGCAGAACTACCGGAAAACCGGAGCTTCCTCGAGCGTCCATGCACACAAACTTGAGCCCCAAATAAATATAGGTCCCTTTAAGTAGATAGAATATGGATTTGGTGATATTATAATAAGAGCTCCATATACCTCGTATTCTATTTACTTAAGGGGGGCTATAAGGTTTTAGGTTCATGTGAGCTACAATCAACATCTCCCACATGATTGATGGACATGAATCCGTATTAGGGAGCTTACTTGGGGTTATACTACTTAAACTACCCAAAGAGGGACCCCTATGTGCACCCGTGACGGTATCATGGTAATCCCTTCCACCTAATATCAAAACCACCACCCCCCTTATATAAAATACTCCCTTTGCGGTAAATTTTAATATACTGGGAATATCTAATATCCGGGGGGGGGAATATTAGCCCTAAACCCTGCACCCTGTGCACCCCTTTAAGGGTTTAATGTTAAGGGGGAGGGGATTAAGCCTAATGTTGATAGCAGCCCGCGGGGTTGCCAGCTGACTCGCCATGCCTTTGACTTAAACCAGAACCCTAAACTGGGTTACTGTTAAGGGAAGCCCCAAGGACTTTTTGACAAGGCCTTTAGGGTTTAGAGTGTAGGGTTGGGGTGGGGGTTGCTGCTAGATAATGTGTATATATGGTAAATAATAGGGTTTTCCCAATCTATAGCAAGTGATATAAAGCTCCTTAACAGCAACACGGTGAACCCTAAACTTAAAACCCCTGAAACATCAAAACAACCACAGCATTGTCTAAGTTGTGGTCCACTACCGGGTACTTTAAGCATGAATGGTTGTAATATACAGGGGGTGCCAATAACGGAACATTGCTGTGACAATCCACCATATCCCTCATAGCCCTACACCCGAAATAAAGCCGTATCAATCCGAGATGCTGCAGACCTGTGAGACTGAGCCTGCCAATCCTTGTAACACCCTCAAACTCTGAACCCGAGGCCCTGAATCATAAACCCTAGGCTCTAAATCCTACGAAGCCGCTGAAGAGACACAGAGGGTTTAGGATTGTTCAGGGCTTGTTATTTGGGTTCGGGGTTTAGAGCTTTGGGTTTGGGGGCTAGAGTGCAGGGTTTCATGGTCTAGACTTCAGGGTTGATTTAGGGTCTGGTGTATAGAGCTTGAACTTCGGAAGGGGTAATCAGATTTCAGGCTTTGGAGTTTGGGGCTTGATGGACTGAATCCTGCATGAGCCTGAAAGGTATCTTCCAAACCCTGCGCAGTGCGGGGTTCGGTCCATTGAGAACAGGGTGAGGCTTTGGGACCAGCGCTCCCAGAAATTGCAGGCCCTAAGCAGACATGCCCTGCGCTCATCTGAGAAGGTGACACAGCAACAGAAGACTGACAAAAAAACAAAAAAGCCCTGAAGCCTGAACTCTGAGACCTACACCCTAAGTGCATATCCATTTCAGCCTCTAGGCGAAGTCACAGGTTTGAGCATTTTGAGGCTTGCAGCCCAAAGGTGTAGGTTCGCAGGTTAAGGTCTATGGAAAAGTTCGAGCTTTCAGCCCTCTTAGGCTTTACCTGCTCCCCAAAAGTAGGAAAATGATGGCCGAAGGCCATCAAAGAGACCCCACAGACCTCTTGCTCTACATACTTTTGGGGTTCAGGTTCGTGTTGTTCAGATTCCAGCCCCTGAGCTCTAAACCCCCTCAACAAAGAAATGTCTGAAGGAGGCTCAGAGCGTAGAAGGCTGCCGACGCCTGTTCTTCCACCAGCACCTGGGCCCCATGAAAGTAAGGGTTTGAGGGTTTTAGGGTTTGAGGGTCTTAGGGTTTGAGGGTTTTAGGGTTTTAGGGTTTAGGGTTTGAGTGTCTTAGAGTTTAGAATTTCAGGGATTTAAGGTTTAGGGTTTCAGGGCTGTAGGGTTTTAGGGACTATAGGGCTTGATAAATTTGGGATTGGGGTTTCAGGGTTTGGTTTTGTAGGGTTTCAGGGTTTAGGGGCTTTAGGGTTCCGAGTTTGAGCGTCCGCGGCTTGCGGGTGTGGAGTCCGAAGTCGTGAACCCCTGGAAAAACTCCGATGACAGGGATCTGGAAAGCCAGCATTTCCCCAAAAAGGTTCCCACATAGCTATTTGGGAGGATTCCCAACATCAGGGGTACCGTTTGGGGATCCCTATAATCAGGACTATAGTATTTTGGGGTCATTGGTGTCCCCTATTTTGGGAAAGTACCATTTTAAGGCCAAAGTATATACTCTATGGCCATATGGACCCTAGGAGTGAGAAAAAGCAGCCCTCGAAGCGCCAGCATAACAGATGATTCAAATAATTTAGCTGCTTTGAGCCACTGAAGTCGAGGACGGGCCCTGAGCCCAAAACACGAAACGAGACCCTAACTCCTGAAAGCTAGACCCTGAACCCTAAACTTGGCACCAAAACCCCACACCCCAAACCCCACATGCTAAACCCTAAACCCTAAACCCTGAACCCTAAACTTGGCACCAAACCCCACACCCATGCCCTCAATTGAGCGCCCGGGAGCCCCATCTCTTCGGCAAAGCTGACCATCAACAAGGAGTAGCCTGTCAAGGTTTAGGGTTTAGGGTTACGGGTTTAGGGTTCGTAGCCCCCTGCTTTCAGAATGTAGTGTCTAGGGCAGGCAGTTACCAAGGGGGTCCCCTATTGACACATCCTTCATGCATGGTTCATATAGTATAAGGGTAATCGGGCTACACGAGGTTTATGTAAGTGCACCATCCTTCTAACTACCCACCTGGAGTTAATCCTAAGGAATTACTTGTAACCTACCCAAACAGGAGTTTGAAGTTGATGGTCGGCTGTCTCTCGCTCTGGAGACATACCCTAAACCCTAAGCCCCTAAACTCTAAACCCCTAGGCCCTCAGCCCTAAACCCTCAGCCCTGAACCCTAAACCCGAAACCCAAGCTCTATAAACCCTATAAGCCCTAAACCGTAAGCCCTAAACCCCCATTGTTCTTGGGTTTCCAGGTCACTTCGAGGAAGGCAACTTCAAGAAAACCAAGGTGCCCAGTATATGGGCTGTTTTCAACATAATGGGCCCCTTTTGGTTATAGGTAAAACTACGGCACATAATACTTAGGGGCACCAAAATTGGGACCCTAATTTTGGGTACTAGCCATATGCTAGATAATCACCTTTTCGGTTACCTGTGCGTCTACACTTCAAGCATATGAGCTATAGTCAAAACTCCTAGTATCCCCATTAATAACCCGTACAATACTCGCCTATACAATCCCTATATAACCCCTTTTAAGGAGTTTAGGCCGCAGCTCATGTGGAGTCTATTATTAATAGAGCGAGAGTGCTTGGGAACAGTCTGGTTA
Organism: Symbiodinium pilosum; assembly: GCA_905231905.1. Taxonomy (NCBI): domain Eukaryota; class Dinophyceae; order Suessiales; family Symbiodiniaceae; genus Symbiodinium; species Symbiodinium pilosum. The sequence goes on along the minus strand of CAJNIZ010004725.1, from coordinate 87,366 downwards.
CAAGGGATTCCCGGGCCGCTTGTCAAGCACCACCAAACTTTAGGGGTGTAGGGTTTAGGCCACTCAATATGCCGCCCGCTAGATACAGGCTCCTTTCAGATATCTGGGCGTGGATGCTAAGTATTCGTGGCGATTTGCACCCCTAAGGTCGTACCCCTACAAGCCTGTTTAGGGTTTAGGGTTTAGGGTTTAGGGTTTAGGGTTATCCCCTACAAGCCTGAAACCCTTGATATTCTGGAAGATGAACTCTGCACCATCAGCGCCCTAACTGCCGAACCCTGAATCACTCTAAATCCGCAAGCCTTTACAGCCGGAATCCCAATCCATGGACCCTTCGATCCTGGAAACCTGATCCTAAACCTGAAGCAATTCCCCGACAGTAGCCCAGGTGCTGGCCCTTGCACAACTCTAAACCCTAAAGGCTTGCGAACCCTGAACCCTACGCCTTAAAGCCTAAAACCTAAGCCCTGAACCCTCCAGCAATAGCCCAGGTGCTGGCCCGTGTACAACTGAAAACCCTCAGCTCTTGCAAAACCCAAAACCCAAAACCTTATGTTGAAGCCTAAACCCTAAGCCTCAAAGCCTTAAAGACTACACCCTCAACCTGAGACAATTCCCAAACAGTAGCCCAGGCGCTGGCCCCGGGCTCTAAGAGCCGACGGTGTGCTCACCAAATTCCTCAATCCACACTTGCGTCTACTGGGTTGCTGCTAGAGAACTTAAACTAATTTACCATGGCATGAGCTATAGTCTAAACTCCTAGTATCCCCCTTAATCACCCTTAGCATACTCCCTTATGTAATCCCCCGTATAACCCCCTTTACGGAGTTTAGACTAGTATATCGTAAGTAGCAGGGTTTCCTTGCTATAGTAACTTAATTTACGCTCCTTAACAGCCATCCAGTTGAGGGTACCTCAACGCTGAAAAGAGGTCCCTTTAAAGGGGATATAGGGTTACTCAGTCAGTTTAGGATTTGGGGTTTAGGAATGGGAGTTTTCAAAAAATGGGGTGTCCTTAAGGATTGCGGGGGGTCCTTATTAGGGATTCTATCGGGATTTGACAGATATCCATGGAGGGGCTTAGGGTGACGTGTTGTCTTGGGGCCATGTAGGGATGTAAGGCATAGTACCTCAGTCTATACTGCTCCCCCTTAGTTACCCCTTAATTAAGGTTACTTAGAGATAGTTAAGTTTAATTAAGGTTAATTAAGGGTGGAACCTGGGGGGGGGGGNNGGGGGGTAGTATAGAGCGGGGTACTAGTTGAATAGTTGAACCCATGAGACAGACATAGAAGCCCAAGAACTGTAGGCTTTAGAGGGCTCCTTTGGGCCTTTCGTTCCAGTATGTGCGAGGTTGAAGGCTTTGGCCTCCCAAAGCCTATGCCCTAAAAACTTAAAACCCTAAACCCTTAAACCCATCAACCAACCCCTCAACCCTAAGACCCTTTATAAACCCTAAACCCTCCTTCACTACAAGCAGGAAGTACAACTTCCTCAGACCCCAGAGCGCCGATTTTCTAAGCCAAAGCTCCCAGCGAAGACCGTTTCAAAGACAACACCGTCGTTGGAAGATTGCCGCTCGGTGTTGTTTCGGGCCTGGAGGGGCACTGGCTGAGAAGGGGAGCGGTTTAGGGTCCTGAGCTTCTGGTAATGTCAACTCAGGGAACAAAAGCGTAAGAAAGACTAAGCGAAGTAGTAGAGTATAGGTTATTCTGGAAATTGTAGGCCTGGTTTAGGGTTTAGAATAAAAGGGTTTAGTTCAGGGCTTATAGTTTTAGGGTTTAGGGTTTAGGGTAGGGTACTTAGCATAGAAGGGAACCCTAGTCCGGAAACTACACATACCAACGTCTGCAACGATTGAAAACCAGCATGCAAAGTCCTTCTTAAGCCCCCCGCCTCAAAACAATACCCCCGCATAGAAGGTATCTCCACGCAGCACATATGTACATATGTACATATACAAATATATATATATACATATGTTTATCTATTTGCACATGTATATATTACTCGTGCGAGGTGAGCTGTAAAGTTCCAGACACCTTCATTGGATATACTTGGGGCTCAAAAATGTTGCCATGCAGCTACTTTGGGGCTATATATCTACTACATATATGCTACTCCTAAAACCTAGAACCTAAACCGCGTCATGGGGCCTCAGCCTTCCTGTAGGACACTAAATCTGTAGGCGGTATAGTTGTATCATCAAGTTCAGGGAATGGCTCTGCAGCCGAAGGACAACCAAGAAGAACACGAGGCTGGGCGCCCCTCCTGCGTTCCCTGTACCGGTGCTAGGCAAGTCTAAATGGACTCATATAATCAAGTGGGATGAATATAGGGGTACCCTAGAATAAGTGGCCATGGTACTAGGTGTAGGCCCAGCTATATACATAATTCTACATGGCAGTTTGACTAAATCATGGGGCCCCAAATAGACTGACCGCAATATACTACAGTGCTTATTATGAGGACTCCCCCCCAAAAGGATTCTAACTTCTGAATAAAACCTCGCATGGACCTCTAAGAGTGAAGAATTCAGATTTGCTCCACCTCGTGACATGCCGAAAGTCAAGCTAGTTGAGGACATTCCATGTTCTACTAACCCTGAGAACAGACCCGAAGCTTGCAGGCGGAAGTCTCACTCCGAACCAAAACTAGAAAACCCAAAATGAGCTATAGTCTAAACTGTTGGTATCCCCCTTAATAATCCCTATTTTACTTCCCTCTATAATCCCTTATATAACCCCCTTTAAGGAGTTTAGACTATAGCTCAGGTGGCTTTAGGGCTTACGGTCCAGGGTTACCTTAACCGCTTTCCATGGGCAGCCAAGAAATTTGGTTGTAGAAGCTCTTATGTAATCTCAGGTGCAAATTACCTAGATACCTGGGGGCTTCCCAAAAGTATGGGTACCTTTCCGGGAGACATCCCTATAATGAGGGTTATTGTGCATTGGGGTCTATATTGGAGCCCCACCATTTAAGGAAACCATGTTATGAACCCCAAGCCCTGAACCCTATTCCCTACTACAGGGGCCTAAATAATTACCAATATCATGTTGAGGTCCATTTGAGGTACCATAGACCAGAATCATAAAAGGAATATGGAACCATAATATAGGTAATTATTCAGGCCCCTATATTAAGCCCTAAACCTTGTGGCTATACAACCAGAGAAGCCCTCTGACTAGGCCTCGCGGTCCCAGCACACAGGAACTTTGTCAAGCAGCACATGTGCGAACCTGCCAGGCGTCGGTTTTAGGCTTGAGGGATTAGGATCTACCCCCAAGGGCTCTAATGTAGCTCTTTTTTGGGTGGTATATTATAATCCCTTACCAAAAAACCAGAACAGAACCAAAAAGGAACTACATTGAAGCCTTTGGGTAAGGGTTTAGGGTTTAGGGGAAGATCCTTGCGTGCTTGCTGAACCGTTCTGCAAAAGGATCCCCGAAATGATCCCGGTCTACTCTCCGCATAAATCTATGGACTTCCGGAGGGTACCCCCCCATGCAGCGGATCCCCGATCGCTTGAGGACCATGGGGTGAGGTAAATAATCTGCTAAACCCTGAGACTTCCTGGCGGTCAGTAGGGAACCAGGGAGTATCATCCCTATATAACCCGATATAATATATTCTCTTATTCCCTACTATGACCCCAATATATACCCTGTTAGAGACTCTCAGAGATGTAGTCGTTTCCATATTATTTTCCGTGATCCTTATAAACAAAAAACCCCACATAATATGTTCCCTTATTCCCTACTACCCCCGGTAGGGAAACTGCTCCGAATGAACCTCCTACGAATAGTTTTCCTGAGGGTTCAGTCACCCCAGAGCGAGGTTGAGCCAACGGTTTGGGGTTTAGGTTTATAGTCCCCCTTGAGTAGATAGAATATGGGGTAAAAGGGGATCTAGTTTTAATATACCCAATCCCATATTCTATCTACGTAAGGGGGACTATAATATATATACATATATATATATGATTTGGAGTGTAGTTTAGGGTTTGGGTTTTTGGGGCAGTTTAGGGGAGTTGGGGCTGCAATCTGGACAGAGAACAAGCCTCGGAGGGTGTGGACATGTCTCAAACTAGAGTTTCTCCAAAACAGGCGGCCATCCCGAGTTTTGACGTACAATCGTAAACATTGGCCGGGACATCAAGAGCAGTGAGAAATGTAACTTCTGCAAAGGTCGTCCCCCCAAGAGTACCCCTTGCATTCAGCCAGCCCACTACCCTCAATCCTAACCCTCTAAACCTAATGCCCAAACCACAAACCCTTAAACCCCTAAACCCCTGAACCCCTAAACCCCTAAACCCCCAGCCCTAAACCGCCTGACGCAGGCAGCCCATGCCCTGTGGAGCGCTTTGCATTCGGCACAGTTCCATGGTGCCCTTCCCGCAATTCGAGTGCTGACCTTAGTAATCGAGTTTAGGGATTTAGGGGCTTGAGGTTTCGGGTGTAGGGTTTAGGTGCTTGGGGTTCAGAATGTTGGATTTGGGAGTGTAGGGGTTAGGGAGTAAGGTTTAGAGTTCAAGGGCAAGAAGTGACCAAGAGAATGGGTTCTGGGTTGGGTACTGCCCCCACCCAGTAACAGTGTGCAAGGAGGTTATCTCTAAGGGCTATGCATAACTATAGTATAAGTACATATAAGTACTATGAAGCTGTTGCTGGGTGGGGGCAATCTTTTTTCTGGGTGAAATCCACCAGAGCCAAGATCACCTTCAATCTCTAGAAACTATAGAAGCATTCTCACACTCTCCATAGTTGAGGGAATACAGTCTATGCAAACAGTACGAGAGTATGCAGGAATAGCTGAAGGAAAAAAGAAGGGCGTCGCGCAGGATATCGTGCAAATACAAGAAGGCCAGCTTATTGAGATCAACCGCACCATCGAACGAAAAAAGCTGCCCACACCCAATTTCCAAAAGGGCCACATCTTTGGAACCTGAACTCAAGAGGCGCGTCGACAAGACAAAGACTCTGCAGGAGATACCAAGAAATACATGTTTGTCAAGAAGTCTGGGATGGAGACGCGCAATTAGCGTTTAGGGTTTAGGGAGATTGTTGTGGAATGAACTTCCTAGTCCATGCACCAAGAAGACCCAGCTGGAGCATCTCTTTCACTCCGCCTATCTCCTAGGCCCTAGGATGGTCCAAACAGAAGTTCAAGAAGACCTTACTTACACCCTAAGCTTTAATTCAAGCCATCGAAACACGGATATGGGAGCTCCTCAAACTAGCCTCCCTTTACGCCCTAAGGGGCGCCCCTGTGCCCCTTATGCGCCCCTTAGAAAACCAGTTAGAATCCTTAGATTGCGCGCATGATTTAGGGTCTAGGGGTTCAGGGGTCAGGGTAAAGGATTTAGGGTGACCTGCTGTACAGTTTAGGACTTGAGGGCTGAATGACTAAGACTCTCCCCAGCTCGACTATGAACAAACTCGAGATTGCGGGTAGCTAGTGCAAGGGCTGCAAAAGAAGAGGCCGGAATTGGGTTTGAAGGTGCTTTGTACCACAGCTTATAACAAACAAAAAGACACTCTTCCGAAACACTTGCTCAGGCTTGAAAGGCTACTTATACATGCGTTCAACCCTTTAGATCAAGCATGGAAAACATTGAAGCTCCATGTGAAGGACACTAAGTAGTCTTTGTAGGCCCATTTGGGGGAGGTATGGCCGAAACCCTAAGTCTAATACCATATGCCCACATATGAGCCATAAATCTACTAAACTTCTAGTATCCCCCTTCATAGCCCCTATAATCGTTCCGTATATAGTCCCCTATACAGCCCCCCTTTAAGGAGTTTAGACCCAAAAACCCTAAACCCTGAACCCTCTATATATCCCTATATAACCATATAATCCCTATAAAACCCTATATTATAAGCTCAAGTCGTGTCAGGTCGTGGCTCATATGCCCACATATGAGCCCTGGACTAAGTTTGTAGTATATCCCTTATAGTATGTCCCCCCGAAAAACCGATATGGTCCCCTATAGGTCCCCCCCAACCTAAATTTAGTCCGTTGCTCATATAGGGCGCTTTGAAAATTTCATGTTAGCCTGTGGGCGTTATGGCTCAGGGTTGGTGCTCGGGCTGTTTCAAAACTTGGGTCCTGTCGTCGGAACCGGTTTAGGGTTTAGAGTTCAAGATTTAGGGTTTAGGATTCGGGGTTTAAGGTTAAAAGCTGGATTCCATAGTTCCGAGCATTTGGTCATGCAACCCTAAACCAGAGAAGATTCAGCTCACTCCAAACCACCGGAAAACCCTGAGACCCCGCAACACCTAAAAGAAACCACAAGACCCCCCAACCCCTCCTTTAACCAAACGCCATTGCAGCTCGTAGGGTGCCAAAGCGCGAATCCTGCAGCGTGCTGTGAACACCCTGAGGCGCTGACGGTTACAGCGCTGACTGCCGCTGCCCAAGCGTTCTCCTCGAGAGACAACAGGCGTTGGATTGTGGTTGTCGTCCACGTATTTAGGGACCTGGATGACAGTAAGTGCTTGAAGAAAAAACATCGTCCTTTCAGGGACCATCCACCATAACACTCAGAGGAGTATGACCAAACGCTAGAGGCATCATGTTAGACCATGGGAGCCTTAAGAACCATGACCCCATCCCAAAATATCGACTTCCCCAGGCAGACGCATCGGCCAAGTCCCGACTCGAAGTTATCAGAAAGTGATCTGAAATCTGTAATTTTCTGAGAACGGCCGGGCAAACCCTCTTAATTGACGAAACATTTCAATCAGCAGTTTGTGTGGGCCCAACTACCTGTACTTGCGCTTCCCTGAAAGTATATGATTAAACGCATAGAGTACCGACTAATTATGCTCTTGCAGCTGTACTTCTCGCACCATGCCAGCATATTCATACTCTTGGCGGCTGCCAAAATCTTATCTTCACCTCGGCTTGCTCAGAACATATCCCAAGAACACCAGAGAGACCCCTTAAGAGCATTCGAGGGCACTCCTAGAGCACCTCAAGTGTAATCTTCTCGCCCTAATATTAAATCGCCCACCCCCCTAATATTAAATACTTCCAAGATGGTTTAACATACCACAGAATGGGGGAAATGGCATTTAATGTTTGGGGGGTGGGGGTGGGTTTAATAATGGGGGGAGGGGATTACTCACAGACCATTCAAGACTGCTGCAATACCACGCTGAGATTATCTCGAGCACTCCAACACCACGCCAAGACCCCAAGACTATAAGGTTTTAGGGCTTAGGGTTATTGGATCTTATGCTACCCAAAATAGACCTCAACTCAAGCTGAAAACTATGGCACATTTACAAAGCGGAAGTTGAGTAGGGGTGGTGTAACATAGGACCTCAAGATAAGACACAAATTCTTGCCCAGCAAATACGCCTTAGGGCATAGACCCTGTCATGATAGTCCAACAATCCTTGGAGAACTAAATCGTCTTGTTGGGATAATAAACATCTGATATGGGTATTGTCCAGGGATTTAACGGGTTTAAACATAAATGGAATGAACATTGCGAATCCCATGGAAACCGGGCTTATGCAGGAATTCACAGGGCCAATCACCAACGCCATGGTGCCAAATTCATTGTAGAAATTTAAGTATTAACCTCACGAGGGATAATTGAGCATTACTACAGCCGCTAAACCCTAAACCCTATACTATTACTACCCAGCACCCTAACCCCTACACCTAGGCACGGGCCGGAAGCCATTATTTAAGCTTTCACGCAATGTAAGGGATTACAATAGTACCGCCCCCAAAGGTACTGCCCCCAGATTTAGAACCCTATTAGGCCGTATTAAGCCCTATATAGTCCTTATTGGTACTGTTGTAATCCCTTACAATGCCGCCTAAACCCTAAACCCCAAACCCCAAACCCCAAAACCCCCAAACCCTAAACCCTGAACCCCAAAGCCGCCTGCCTTGAAGTGTGGCAGGTCAGCTACATCCAGCGGCGTGTACCAGGAATTACGGGTGGCCCGGAATGCCATCGCTGCCGCCCAGAGGGATTGCAGGGACCTGGGTTCTGAGGTTTAAGGTTTAGGGCCTTATGGGTTTTAGGAGTTTAGGGTTTTAGGGGTTAAGGGTTTTAGGGGTTTAGGGTTTTAGGGGTTGTAGGGGTTTTAGGGGTTTAGGGTTTTAGGGTTTAGGGATTGCAAGTTTAGGGTTTTGGGGCTTGATAACTGGGGTTAGCAGGGAATACGGAGGAATCCCCATAAGATCCCTATGATATTACATATTTCCTTGTTGCCTAGTAAACTCCAGTAAGTTCGGGTTTGGGGGGTTTGGGGTTTTGGGGGTTCAAGGGTTTGCGGTTTCAGGGTTTAAGGGTTCGAGGACTTGGGTCTGGTGGTGTCAGGGTTTTACCGCTCAAGGATGCCATTTTCACACATTGGGGTAAGCTTAGGGTGATATTGGGGTTCTATTGGAATAATGGAAATTAAAATGGCAACTACCATTCAAGGTTTAGGGTTTAGGTCGTTTTTATGGGGTTTCGGGACTTGGGGTTTAGGCTTAGCGCTTTGGATTTAGAATTTCGGGGCTCTGGGATTTAGAGCGTGGGGCTTCAGGATCTTCGAGCGTCAAGGCTTCAAGGACGACTTTGGGGTTTCAGGGTTTGGGGCGTTGAAAGGTTTACGGATTGGTCATCAAAGATGATGGAGCCTTTCGTTTGGCTGGTGTGGAGGGTACACCAACTTCTTCCATGACCGGGTCATTTCCTTTCTCTCAGAACATCGCTCAACGTGATCACGGTACATTCTTTGTAGGGGAGAAACCTCCGAATGTCAGGGACTTTCAAAATGTTTGTGTTCAATATTCGTCTAGAGTCTCAGGGGCATACCTGTACAGGGAAACCCCCAAACGCATAACTGGACCCCACCGTAACACGAAAAAGCAAGAGATGACCAAACCTTAAAATCCAGGTCCTCAACCCTAAGCCCGGAACCCTAAACCGCGTGTTACGAAGACTTTCCCGGGCGCTGGTCCCAATGCCACAAATGCTGACACCAACCGCACTAAACCTTTCAAACCGAAAATCCTGAGACGTATAGATCCGTAGCCCACTGTATGGCGCTGTATATTCTAAACCCTACCTGGACCCTACGGACACCTCTATTTCAAGAGTACCTACCTAAGTTCCAGGTAGGAATTTAAACCAAACCGAGTAAACTCTCTATAATGATGTGTTTGTATATATATATTTTTATATGCACATATACATTCTGCATATACAAAACCCGTATCCTAAACCTTAAACCCTGCAGTACCCCGGAAGGGGTACAGCCTGAACCGCGGAACCTTCTCCAAGATATCAGCGCGCGTCGCTGCGCACCAAGCAGGTTGGCAAAACTCTCTGAGGCTTGCTCCAAATAGGCCACATCCTCCTGCGGTTTAGGGTTTTGGGTTTGGGGTTTAGGGTTCGGGATTTAGGGTTTGATGTTTACGGTTCAGGGTTTAGGGTTGATACTAAAATCCTGCATGACCTTAGTATATCTTAATGCCAGAAATCCCAAGGTAGGGGTAAGTCGGGTCATGCAGGCCCTGCGTAAAGGCAAATGGGCACGTACAGGGTGTGTCGGGGTATAAAAGCTATCTAGGGCTATCTGGTGGGGAGAGATTGGGGTCATCCAGGGATCCAGGGATACGTGATCTTAAGGAAACGCCTTAGCCAACCTCCCCCCTGAGGCAACCCCCAATCCACAAACCTATACCCTTGACCCTAAAACCATGAGTGAAGTGTACATGAAAGGGGGGGGTCCTTATGGTGAGGCCCGCAGAATTACCATGATTTCAGGTTGAGTTTTGTAGGGGCTAAGGCATTCCAAAGAGGTGGTTTTGAAGGCTCAGAGGTTTTGTGGTTAGGTAGGTTTGATGATTCATTTTATCAGCACCCTCCAACATAAAAAGAAATCCTTAGAGATGTGCAGCTATACCCATTCAAGGACCCTGAGGATTATGCGCTCAGAGAGTTTGCGGTTTTCAGGCTTCAGTGCAGAGAGTTTTGAAACGGCCGCCTCCTTAGCCCTTTCTGTTTGGCAAATTATTATGAAACTACTGTAGCAGCGATGGCGGGATTATGTAGGATCCGGGGTGCACGAAATCACAGAAAGGGGCTGCAACTGCCCATGCTCCTTGCATCAAAAGCAAGTAGCTTTAGGTTTGGGATCCTTCTAAGGTTGTTGACCGTTTTGAAGCTAAGGGTTGCATGTTCCAGCTAAGGGGCTTCATGACTTCGGATGTCGAGGGTCCGGCTGCTGATGGCCCCTGGGTTTCTGGCAACCTAAAGGATGAGGAACCCTCGGCCAAAGCCTGCTTTTGCCACCCTCGCAGAAACAACCATGGAATCCAACAACTGGCCTTTGGATAGCTAGGAATGAAAGAATGGATCCCTGAAGTGGTTCCTCTATAACCCGCTATAGTAGTTTCCAGTTTCTTTTCCATTCCTTCATTCCTAGCTAACCAAAGGCCGGACAATGGATTTTTTGGAAAAGGCCAAGCAGGGGCCTTTGTCGCGTTCCATGTTACTTTAGGCGAGGGCGTCCTAAAAAGCATCGAGCATGCCTTCCAGGAAACCAAACCCTGTACCCCCCACAAAAACGGGTTAAGGGTTTAGGGGCTTAAGGGTTGAGGGCTCATCACCATACCTCAAATATCAGCCCTGGTGGTTGGTAGGGAATCAAGGAATATAATCCCTACATAACTCCCTATGTAATATGTATCCCCAGCAAGGCAACCTTCGACATAAATCCTACCATCCCAAAGCCCGACGCCCCCAACCTCCCATCCCAAGCCCAGGGATCGTGAAGCCAAGTACCCTGAATAAAGCAGTATATATACAAGAAATTTGGGTCCTCCCCCCACCCATTAACAGTCTAGAATAGGGGTCATATTCAGGGCTCTATGTATGTGTATATATATATATATAAGTCTGCATAAATGCTATCCAGCTGTTTATGAGTGGGGCCAGTACCCAAACTGAAATCATCTTACGGATCCTTATGCCATTTACTTCCTGTGGGGTGAGTAAGGAATAAGGGAATATGTGTGATAGGGATCACTTACGGATTGTTATTCCCCTTGTTCCCTACTGACCACCAATGAATTTAGGGCATATAAACTTACCTAGGAATCCCAAAAGCCCAGACCCGAAACTCTAGAACTCTAAGCCCTGCGGCCTAAACCCTTAATAGGGAGTTCTGGGCTTGTTGGGAAGCTCTCAGCTTGCGAAGCGTGAGCCCAAAGCCGTCAGCCCTTAAGCTTACCCTCTAAGCCCTATAACTTATTTGGACCCCCCTCCCAGTAATAGTCACTAGAAAAGATAATAGGGTCCTCTTACTCCTATATTCCTTTCTTTCACTATTACAGGGTGAGGGTTCCTCCTAACCTATGGTTCTCAATAGGGAATAGCGGAGAATAAAAAACTGTGATATAAACGCTATGTAACCCCTATATCGTATGTCCCTTATTCCAGACTAACAACTAGCAAAAGAAAGAGGGCTCCTCTAGATATATGTTGGGGTATGGCAACCGCTTGTATAAGTTTGGCTTCGCAAAGTCCTAGAACTGAAAGTTGTGGGACCGCATGCGCAACTATGTAACTAGGGGTCCCCTGCTTGTAAGCCCCGCATAGCCCATGGCTCCTAAACCCTGAACCCTAAACCTTAAACTCTAAACCCTAAATCCTAATCCGAATCCCTACACCCTAATCCTAAACTCTAAACCCTAAATCCTAAACCCTAAACTCCTCGGGAAGCATGGAAGCCACCGATCTCAGAATGTCCGCTAAGAAGAGGCGGATACCCGGGAAGGTGGAGGTCCGGATGCGGCCGGGGGATGACCTGAAAAGAACTTGAACTATATACGGTTATATAGGGATATACAGGGTTATATAGGGATATATATTGTTATATAGGGATTATATGGAGTTATATAGGGATTCTGTTGGGCTGTAAGGGTTATATAAGGATTATTTTGGGATTCTATCGGGTTATACAGTGGTGTATAGGGTTCTCTAGGATATATAGGGTTTAGGGTTTCGTGTCTACATTCCTTAAAGGGGGTTACATAGGGGATTACATAGGGGACTATTATAAGGGCTAGCAAGGGGATACTGCGAGTATGGACTATGGCTCACTTGGGGTTTAAGAATGAAGCGCTGGGATTCAGGGTTTAAATTCAATGTTTGGGGTTCAGGGTTTGGGGGTTTACGAATCACGGCCACATGTAGGTAACGTGTGGTACTATCTATTATAAACTTGGACCCCAGGGCCCCGGGTGTGGCTGTAAGGTTTTCAGGTTTAGGATTGGGGACAAGCACCATGGCATTTAAGGTCTGCTGTATCCTGGTACACTAAACCGCAAACCGTGAACTCTAAGCCTAAGATACTTGGGCTTTAGGGCTTCGAGGTTACAAAGGTATAAGAATTTGGGCTCAGGTTCAAGATTTGGCTTTTTAGGGCTCTTGCTTTGAAAAGACGCTTTGAAATCAGGATTGTTTATCCTCCCTAAACCCGAATCTATATTCTTTGGACCGAAGTCTACCGGCTCATGTAATCCCTGAACAAACCCTGAAGCTCTAAACCCAGCTTAGGATAAGGGGTTCAGGGTTTAAGTGTTTAAGGGTTCAGGGTTCGGGACGGGTTCTCAACCTGAAAGCTTAAGCTCCAAAGCCTAAAGGCTTTGCATGGGTCCAGTTAAATCATCCCCTCCCCAGGAACGAATCTTCCCCGCCACTCTGCAACAGGGGCATTGTGGGGGGATGGGGTGTGAGTGATATTACGGGAATGTGAGTGATGGCGTACAATCAATGCCCGAATGGCCTCCCATGTGGGTACAGCGGGCCCTTCACGAAGTCCTGCAAAGCTGGGGACTGGGCAGCAAGGGTGGCCGACTCTTCGTCGTCCGCTGCTCCGTTCCGAGCAGCGGTCGCTGCAACAGCTGCCGTGTCAGTTGCACCTGCACTCAGCTCGAGCTTGTGTTTCTCAAGCGCATCCTTGAGCTCTTTGAAGGCTTCTCCAAGATTGTTTTCTGAGTCAAGAGCGTCCTCAGGCGATTTCGCTTGGTGGACAGCGGCCTTGATACTCTCGCGGTGCTTCGATCTGTACAGCGCCTCCCCAAAGAAGAGCAAGGTTGCGTCAGCAAGTGCCGCTTCTCCTGGAAGCCCCAAATAGTAGTTTCCCAAAATAGGGGGACCTCAATATAGCCGGCAAAATACTACAGTCCTTATTATGGGGATCCCCAAAGGGGTGCCCCCAATTTTGGGAAGCCCCAAGTAGTTGCGATAAGACTTGCAATCCGCGCAAGCTTCCTTGATCTTGCCGCGAACCTCGTCCGGGCAAGGTCTTGCAGGATTGTGGTCACGAACAGCGGTACGCAAAGGGAGTTATGAAGTTGACTCTACTCATGTATATATATATATATAAAGAACCGTTGCTGTCTTCATCCTAAAGCATGTGGCTGTAATGAAGAGGCGAAGAAGTTTCTCTTGTCAGGATTTGATTCTCCTGCGAAGGTCAACCGTTGAAAAAGCAGTCTCCATTCTCCGCACAAATTCAATAAAATCCAAACCCTTGAGCACTGAATGCTGTGGTTGAGGGCTATGATCTAAGTCTATGAACCATGTATAAATTGTGTTTTGCAAGGTTAGGTTCAGCTGACTCTGCACTTCAAACCCTAAACCTACCCTCCAAAATCCCCTAAGTTGTCACTGCCATGTAGGAGTAACCCAGCCTACCAAATCCCCAACAAAGTCCAGGACAGCAACAGCCCTGTTCCTGGCAAATCTACAAGTTTGAGGGTTTAGGGTTCAAGGTATCCATCATTCCCTAAATCCTAACCCCTGAAATGGTTTAGGGTGTACCCTAAACCCTAGTCAAACAAGCACACGTTTTTGACAGATGTCTCAAGCCCAGGGTTTCTCCTTTGTAGTCTACCGCCCTGGCAAATGAAAGGCCATATTCCGGGGTTCTATGTTCTTAGTTTGGCAAATACATATATATATATATGTAGGGAATATGTAATATTGGTGAGCTTGGGGGGTGCTTTAATGTCAGGGGAGGGTGCTTGAACCTCGCCTGGGCATCGTCTTCAGCTGCAGCAGGTTGCAGATTGCGCCACGCCAGCTCGTAGAACAGCGCGAGCTGGTAGCGAGGTAAAAGCCTTACGTGGCTTAAGCTAACATAAGCCAATACTATTCTAATAGAGCCCAATATAGCGAATGTATAACCCTAATGCAACCCGATATAACCAATATAACCCTAATATAACCCAATAGAACCCCAATATAACCTGTATAACCCTAAAATAACCCCAATAGAAGCAAGATAACCCTAGTGGTTAAGATGTTTGTTTTCTGGGGATTCACGGTTTAGGGTTTAGGCATTCAAGGGCTTATTAGGGCCGTAGGTTGAAGGTCTATAAGGCTCAGGGTTCCAGGATTTAGGTGTCGGCTTGAAATAGAAACAAAGCCATCGACAGCTTCCGGCTTCCAAATATATAGTCCCCCTTAAGTAGATAGAGTATAGGGTCTAGGGTTTAGGGATTAGGTTTTGTTTTGAAACCAGCTGACTTTCTACGCCTGCCGAAGCACTGGTTTGGTAGAACCCCTCGAAGGCGCTCGTGATAGCAGCGTCACGCCAGCGTTTAGGGTTTAGGGTTTAGGGATTAGGGTTTAGGGTTTAAGGGTTTATAGTCCCCCTTAAAGCAGATAGAACATGGCTTTGGGTATACTATAATAAGATCCCCATATACCCCATATTCTATCTACTCAAGGGGGACTATACGTGTCATTTTTTAAATTGAGTCCCTTGGGGGGAACCTAGGGAGATATGGGGCTTTCTCAAACTTACGGGTATCATTTTGGGGGTGCCCCCGCAATAAGAGTCTAGTATTTGGGAATCTACAGTGGGGTCCTACTATTTGTCGACCGCCATTTACCCTCAACCTTACATGTCAGTTTAGCGCTGAAGGTTTGAAGTCTATGCTGACTAGTAATGTCGTATCCTGAAAAAAATAAAATGTTCTCCCTGGTACTCCCTTTACAAGCAGAGTCAAGTATACTGTACACCAAGACCCTATTCCACCCATTCAGGGCCTTATAGCAGACAAGCTTGCTTACTGTAAAGTCTGGTCTTTGTCAAGGCCTACAGCCCTAGCCAGCTGATAAAGAAGGGACAAGCGTCCTGGTTCTTCGGGCTTCATCATCGGGGATCAGATTTAGGTTTAGGGTTTGGCTTTGGCTTTGGCATCTAGGTGTGAGGATAACAAAAACGGTGCCATCTGACATGCTGCAGGGTAAAGATCTACCAAGGTAAGTCCAAGGTAACCCTCTGAGCTGCCAAGAAACGTGAGACCGCCCGTATCTGGCAACAGTCGTCCAAGATGCCTGGATCACATCGTTCATTCTCCCTAAACCCCAAACTGAACAGACATCCGTGAGGAGTACTAGGACAAGCCTTACTGTGGGTGAACAAAAAAGGTAGAACTCTTCTAGTCCCTGGCAATCCCCATCTGGACAGGATCAAAAACCATCCCGCTAAAAATACTTCAACCCCCCCCCCCCCAGGACAGTAACTATTGCCAGCATAGGTTACAGTATACCAGAATAGGAACAAATGGTCTTAATGTAGACCCCAGATTGATAAACCCCCTCCC
Source organism: Symbiodinium pilosum (assembly GCA_905231905.1). NCBI lineage: Eukaryota > Dinophyceae > Suessiales > Symbiodiniaceae > Symbiodinium > Symbiodinium pilosum. The sequence goes on along the minus strand of CAJNIZ010004725.1, from coordinate 71,724 downwards.
CTTAATAGGGATTATATCGGGGAACGTACTATTGAGGCCTTGAAAAGGAGGGGATTATCGATCATTGGTCTACATTAGACGCTAAGCCCGAAAACCTCCCAGGCAGCAAACCCTAAACCCTAAACTCAAAACCCTAAAGCCCTAAAACCCTCATTATACACTTTAAGGAACTTGGGGGAATTATGGTTTTATAGTATACGAGGGTCATGCAGGATTTTTAGTATCAACAGTATAACCCCATACTGTTGAACATTTGACCAAGTTCAGTTGCAGTAGAGGCGGGCTCCCATCTCGGCTGCGGAGAGACCATGAAGAATTTGTTCGTGTATGTAGCCCCGCCAATCAACCTGCAGGGTTGAGAGGGAATGTGGAATATGGCGGTTTAGGTTTAAAGGCTTGAGGTGTAGGATTCAGGGTGTAGGTTTTTAGGGTTTAGCTTTGAGGTTTAGTGAAGGTAAAAGATGAGGTTCGTAGGACATCTTAGGTTTGAGGTTCTACTCTTTGCCTGTTGCAAGGGCATGGCTGACGGAATGAAAACGAACATGGAAACTGCTTAGCATTCTTGGGGAGTATACCCTATAATCTCTTCCTCATATTAATAAACCCCCCGCCTAATAATAAATAATAA
>CAJNIZ010004725.1:30363-57850 GCA_905231905.1 Symbiodinium pilosum | reverse complement strand
GGATTTAGGGCTTAGGACTTAGGACTTAGGGCTTAGGGTTCGATACTTCTACCTGGTTTATATCATGGGGGGATTAGCGTTTAGGCTTTGGTGCTTCTACAAGGTTTATATTGGGTTTACAAGCTACGTTGCATTACCAAGGGGCCCCCTATATCCACCCTTAATGGCCCCTTGGTAAGGCTGATCTTGACAGCTCATGTAGGGTTGCTCCAGGGGCTTTATAGGGTTCATACAGGTTATAGCTTAATTGGAACTGCGCTGATAACATAACTGGAAGTCCCCAAATGGGTTCTTATTGGGCAACAAGTACCTATCATTCTTGGCCGTAGTGGATTTAGGGGTTTGGGGCTCAGAGAGTTTAGAGTTCAAGGAATTTAGAGTTGAAGGGGTGTAGGGATTTCAGATTTAGGTTTATTTGGGTTTTTGGGGATGCTTAGGGGTTTGCAGTTTGAGAGTTTAGGGCTATCTGGAAACCTTCGGAGGCTTACGAAGGAAACCCTTCAGGATTCTCGTAAGTAAGGGCTGAATAACATCACTTTTGTTTAACGCATTTTGCTATTGACGGAGTATGCTACAAGACTGTAGAAGAGGCTTGGGATTACCAAACAGGGGCTTTTCTGCGGTGACCTCGGCATGTAGAGAAACATGCCCCTCCCAAAAAGGACCTAGGGTGTAAGGCGTAGTAGGGAATAAGGAAATATTCCCTCTACATAAGACCTATAATGACCTATATAATATATTTCCTTCCCTTATTCCGTACTAACCCTAAACCCTAAACCTTCTATATGTATATAAAAGACTCCCTTATTCCCTACTATGAACCACGAAGTTAGGGGCTCAAGGATTGAGGGGTTTCAGATATTTGGACTTAAGGCTTTTGCTCAGGGAGGGCGTCTAAGGCTTCTGATTTTTCATGTGAACTATAGTCTGAAGTCCTAGTATCCCCCTTAATAACCCTAAGGGTCAGGATCCAAACTCCTGGTATCCCCCGTAAGGACCCCTAGAATATTCCCTAGATAATCCCCTAGAAAACCACTTTTGAAGAATTTAGACTGTAGTACATGCAGGCTCCTCCCCGAAACCCTAAACCCTAAACCTTAAACCTCCCAAACCATAGGATCCTTTACGGCGCTGCACTTCAAACCTGCGAGTGGCCCACCCTCCGCGTCCCGGCGTGCGACAGGCGAGCAGGTCCACCGGGCGGCACCCACAAAGAAGGTAGCCGCCTATAAGAAGGTTTACTGTAATCTCCTTAAACCTTGAATAAACATAATATGTTGAAGAAGTCCTTATTGCCATACCATACTGAAACTTCAACATACTTCCTAAGGAGGCTACAGTTTAGGGTTTTTTTTGGGTTTAGGGTTTCAGGAGTCTTGGGTTGGCGTCATGGGGCCCCTCGGCACATAGTTGAAGCAAGTAAGGCCTTCTGAGGGATGCTGCGGGATTATCAAGGTTTGTTGTGGCATTGGGGCTCAAGGTCGTCCTTTGAAGCGATCTGTGGGCGGGTAGAACTATGCAAAGCAACATGTATTGTTGGTAGATCCCGAGAACGTCACCAGGGCCGGCATAAGTGGGCGTGTGTACACACACGGCTGTAGACACAAACTCTGTAGACACAAACTCTGATTGGGAGTTTCTCCAGCTTTTGGTACAAAGATATGCACGTGTTAATTCTGTACCGGAAATTTTGATGCACAACCTTGCAATGTTGATCTTCTTATACATATATATCTTATATATATATACACTCACCGAAACCACAATGAAAATCTTACGGCATGCTGATATGTAAAGGTGATGCATGAATGCTCACCAACATTCAAAAGGTAACCTGTAGCCGCACACCAAAGCCCTCAGCTCTACACCTCCAACGAATGTTTGTGTATGTATACTAGGTTTAGGCTTTAGGGCTTAGGGTTTAGGTAGGCATAGATGGCCTTGACGGGATCCTGTAGGGTTCTGGACGTGATGTGGCCATGCACTTACAATTGCAAAAATACTTTACTCTTGATCTCATGAAGAGCATTGCCAAAAATATCGATATCCCGAAATGGGGCTCCCCCTTATGGATGCCCAAATACCCAATTCCTTGCTCTAGTAACCCCAAAAGAAGGACCTTTACTTTCGGACCCCCTCAAATGACCTTGGCAGGACCTTCATACTCTACAACTTGTCATTTTCGTGGCTTTGTGTACCTTGAACACCAAACTGGTTCACGACTTAAAGATTAGGTGATTTAGGGCTTAGGGTTCAACAGTGAACATTGCAGGAGTCTGCAGCTTCTGCAATGTGGATTAGGTATCTTCTGTAGTAGGTAATACGGTTGAAACCACAAGATCCGGCATGACTTAGACTTAGTATACAAGAACACCATAATTCATAAGGTGTAAAATACTAAGGGCCATGTTGGATCCTAGTATGAGCAGACTGGAAGAATCATTCTCAGTTGATAAGGGTTTTGTTGCGGCTCGAAAGCTCTCAGCCAGCATGCTGATGCTCCAGCACTGTAGCCGCTTTAGTATTTAGCTGGGTGTGTATGATAAGAAACAAGTCCTCTCTAAGAGTCATACATGATAGGCTATGAGGCCGCAGGGTCTCACCTGGTTTATCAATACCTACAGTAGCGATTCCTGAGTTCTTAGTAGGGAGTGAAGGAATATGATCCCCAGATATTACCTGAATAGTGCCGAAATAATTCCTATACAATCCCGCTGGTTCCCTACTAAGCCCCAGTAGCCATTTAGCATTTCGGGCTCTGTGGTCTACGTGCACCTTGCAGGGTGGAATGATGGGAGTTTGCCACCTCCTGCGGGCATGCTTGGGGCGCTGAGAGGGTTTGAATCCCGATTAGTGAGGAGGTCCCCATTAAAGTTTGTTGAAAATTATGCTGGATCCCCTGTTCGATTTGGGGAGAAATAAAGTACAGTTTTTTCTGATGGAAAATTCTAGGGAAGGTTTTGATCAAATTCATATTTAATTGATTTCGAAGAGGTTTTCTATGAATTCAATAGGAGTCTAATTGCTTTTGCTAGGTTTTCAAGAGCAGGCCGTTTACGAGGACTCTGCCCTTCCTCTTCTCTTGACAGCTAGACTGACAAAATCCTTATGGATTCAATAGAAGCCGAAGGATCCCTCCCTTTATTGATTTCAATAGGAGCATATAGGAGCCATAGGATCCCCCAGACTCCAATTCGTTTTGAGGCCTTTGTATCACGGGGGCTACCCTTTTTTGTTTGGGGGGGCTGAGGGGGTTGGGGTGGGGCCACATGAAGGAGGGACGCTGCAAAGGGTTTAGGGTTTAGGGTTTACAATTACTTGCAAAGGCTTGGTAGGGAATGTGGGAATATAGTATATAAGGATTATATAGGGGTTATGATTCCTTATTCTCTACCAAGAACCAGTAAGATAATCACATGATTGCTGCCGCGATTGCCCTAAGGGTCCAAGTACGTTATTATCATATACTTACCCAAAACCTGTACTATAATTACTATTACCCAAATCCCAAGTACCTGATTATTGGGTACATGGACCCTAAACCCTAACCCCTATATACCCTTATATATCCCCTATATATCCCCTTTAAAGGGAACCTAATTATTGGGTACATGGACCCCAAAGCCTAAACCCCAAACCCTAAACCTTAAACCCTATGGATCCCTGTAGATCCCCTTTAAGGGGACCTAATTATTGGGTACATGGACCCTAAACCCTAAACCCTATATACCCTTATATACCCCGATATATCCCCTATATATCCCCTTTAAGGGGACCTAATTATTGGGTACATGGACCCTCTGGGTTAGTCTGTTCAAGATTTAGGGCGACGGGGTCTATGCCTCTGGGATTTGAGGTTGCAGGGTCCGAAGTTGGGTTTAGGGTTTGGGGTTTAGGGTTTAGGACTTAGGGTTTAGGAGTTAGGGTTTAGGAGTTAGGGTTTAGGAGTTAGGAGTTAGGGTTTAGGGTTTGGGTTCAAGCGACGTGCTAGACTTGTTGGGGCTGGTGGTCCAAGAAGAAGCTGCATCCGCAAGATACATATGGGAGTCCCTCAAATGATCCCCATTATAATCTTTCGCCTGGGGGTATCCAATGCTGGGCCCCTGCACCCGAAATCCTAAACCCCAAGCCCAAAGGTCCTGATGCGGACCTTGAGGCTCAAGGATTCAATTTCTGAGCTGGCCCTGCGATTAAGGTTTGGGGTTTAGGGTTTGGGACCACCATCACCTAAATCCTAAGCACTTCAGCCCCAAACCCTTAACGCTCAATCGCCTGACCCCCAAACCCGCTATAGTCCTGCACCCTCATTCCTCAATGCTACGCCTTGAACCCGAAATCGCGCACTTCTGTCCTGCAAGCCGTGTTTCGAAGGATTCCAGCAATTTGGGCTGTCAGGCTTTTCCAGGGAAATGGTGCAGTCGTCCACCACCACAATCTCAGTCTCCCTGGATTATCTACGGGTCGGATTTAGGGCTTAGGGTTTAACTCGGTTAGGGAACAAGGGAATATGACCCCTTTTACTCCCTATATGATATATTCCCTTATACCAAGACCCGGTAGGACTTCTGGTGGGGGGCTTAAGGCTTAGGACTGTGAGCGTTTAGAGTTGTGAGGCCTTCCGCCTCACCGGTCCATTTTTTTGATAGGGCGAATATTTTTCAAGTACAACCTGTAGTCCCCTTAGACTTATACTACAGATATGATCTTCAATAATTCCTTATAGGGTATACTATCATAGAAAAGAAAAGGAATTCAGTTAAAGGAGACTGCAGAAACATGGTGTTGTGTGAAGTTGGGGTATTACAGCAAGGCATAGCTTGGACTCTATGTATTGAAGCTCTTTTCAGTCCCCTGTTGGCCTGAAGACATTGTAGCGTCGCTCATCGCCGCAGCCAGCTCGAGTCATGTCTAAAAGGCCTGGGTGCCAGGGTATGGATACTTGGACGTTCATGGGATCGCACCCAAACCATAAATGTGTAACCCCTCAACCCTGAACAACCCCAAGCCCCAGTCGATGGTTGAGCTGCCATTCCGCAAGTGGCGGACGTGCCAGCAGGGGCGGCTGTCTACCCATTCTGAAAAGGTCAGAGTTTGAGGGTTCAGGGTGGGTTGAAGGGGGTGTCTTGCTAGAATTCCCGTACCCGACCTAAAGAACCCGCGCCCTGGACTGCTCTGCCGCCTTGACCCTTCCCTGACCCTTCGCAATGGCCCCAAAAAGGAAACATTACAAACCTTGAAAGCTACCCCCAACACGCTGAAGCAGCTGCCGAACGTACATCACTGTATCAACCCTATAACCCAAACCCTCAAGCCTAAACACCGCAGTACCCAGGAAGTGTTGGATTTTAGTATAAACCCAAAGTAGCTAAGCAGCTGATTTCTGAAAACTTTGCCAGGTCGTGGGCCACGCCAGTCTCAACGATGCCTTTCTGAACCTCATTTATTGGGTCTTGCATCCAAATGTGTGGCTGCTGGGGTATATATATGTATATATATGTATATGATGTACCCTAAACTCTCAACCCTAGCATATTCTGATATAGGGATATATAAGGATAGATATATGGGGCTTACCGGGCTTGAGGTAGGGAACCTACCTACCGGGCGGAACGCACCTCAACGAAAGAAGACAACCTCAATCATAGGGTTTAGGGTTGAGGGCTTTAGGGGTTTACGGGGTTGAGGGCTTACGGGTTTAGGATCTAGGGGTTTAGGGATTTAGGGTTTAGGGGTCACTGCGTCTAGGGGCCAATATGGTTGCTAAAACAGAAAGCGTTAAAGACCCTAAACCCTAGACCCTACTGTGAAGACTCTCACAATGCGGAGGCCGGTGTTGAATTCCATAAGTAAGGGGCATAAATCACCAAATATCGGGCTTTATAGGGATAGAGTGTAGGGTTTAGGGTCCAGGGTTTAGTGGGGTTTTATACGGATACATAAGCAAGGGCATAAAGCACAAAAACTCGGATTTTATAGAAAAGCATAGGGGTTTAAGGCTTAGGTCCTGAAGGATAGAATAACTACAGTGGAGGATGGAATGGAATCTCGGCTTATACAGGACTAGGTATAAGGATTGTATGTAGGAACCTTAATCATCAGAATGAAGGATGATGAGATAGGGAAAAACTCTTGCAGCACTTCAGAATTCAGGCTTCAACAATACTTTCAGGCTAAGCAGGAATTCGGAAACCTATGTAATCCCCTATATAACCGCCCTTAAGAAGTTTAGACTATAGCTCAAGCATGGCTTGCGGCCTTCATGGTATGGGTTCGGACTTTGCAGAAGAGACCCTGTTTCTTGGCGGTGGTCAGGTCGGGAATAAAGGGGTGCCGAAGAAATAGAAAGTATAGGGCTTGGGGCTTAGGAACGAACCCTAAACCCCCCACGCCCTAAACCTTAGACCCCTAAATCCAAACCCTAAACCCTAAACCCATAGTCCGACAGCCTCAAACAAAAGAATCCTGAGCCAAACACGAAAGTCACAAGAAAAGAGGCTTCAGGTTTACCCTGTTCAGAATTCAGGGCTTAGGGGCGGAAAGGGTCTGACCAGCTGAGAAAACACCTTTTTCTCCAGAAACTACAATTCTGCAAGGCCTCCCTAACCTTCAAGTAACCCTTGCTGCACAGCATGTAAGGCTTTGAGAAATAGGGGCATGCCCAACAAAACTCACCCAAAGAGAGCCGCCTACATCTGACTCCGTTTTGAGAGTTTACGGTTTCGGGCTTAGGGGTCTAGGGGTTAGGGCCAAATCCCTTTGAACCCAGAACTGTTAATATTGCAACCCTGAAACCTAAACCCTAAACTCTAAAACCCAAATATTCCCCGACCGTCCTCTTGGATCCGAAGCCCCCTGTCCCCTACACTCCTAACCCTGGACCCCCTAACCCTGAACCTCTGAACCTTATAGCCACCCCTTAAGCCCTAAACTCACTCTGACCCTAAACACCAAACTCTAACCCTATAAGTCCTAAACCCTGAAACCCTAAACCCTATACCCCAAGCAGTAGTTTCCATTTTCTTTTCCATTATCCCAATATAATCCCATATTCTATCTACTTAAAAGAGACTATACCCTAAACCCCCCGAGCCCCAACGCCAAGGGGCATCGAAGGAAAGAATGGGTACCCGCTTCAGCTCCAGAAGTTCGAAAGAGTTCCGGCTAGCCTCCCAGGGGCTGGGTGTAGGGATTAAGGAACAGGGTTTAAGGATTCAGGTTTAGGATAAGGGTTTAGGGTTTATAGGGTTTAGGATTAAGGATTAGGGTTTAAGGATTCAGGTTTAGGGATTAGGGTTTGGGGGTTTAGGATTAGGGTTTAGGGTTTAGGGATAGAGGTTTAGGATTAGGGTTTAGGGATTCAGGTTTAGGGATTGGGACTTAGGGTTCAGGGATTAGGATTCAGGGCTTAGGCTTTGGGATCTGGGCTTTAGGTTTGGGAATTCAGGGATCAAAGTTCCAACGCTGCAAGTGCGCACGAATGTGGATTTAGGTACAAAACGCTAATTCAGACCTTGGCGTACCACGTTGGGATTCAGAATGCTTTGCGAGAGGTTTACGATTACATGGGGATACTACCCCAATAATGGAGAATCGAACGGAGAAAGAGGGAAAATGAACGGAAACTGTGGTTATCTAGGGGCTATGGAATGTAGGGGCCTGAATAATTACCTATATGAGTTTCATGTCTGTTTCAGGTAACCTATACCACAATCGTTACAAGGAACTTACGACTGCAATATTAGTTTCTTCAGGCCCCTCATGTATCTAGTAAGGTCTGCAGGTCACGGTCATGGCCTTCCAGGTATGGAATATTCCTTTTCCTGAGCAGACTTACTGTGTTTTGGAGGGATGGATCTCTATATTAGGCTCTACTATAGAATCTTCAGGAACAGAACAGCTGTCATTTTCTTTTCCATACCATACCCGAAGCACGAATGCCCCCAAACCCTAAATAGAGATTTCAGTTTCTTTTCCAGTCCTTCATTCCTTACTAACAGCCAGCAAACCTACACCCTAAAACCTAAACCGCTGCCATATTGACAAACGATGCCCCCAGCTTACTGGTACTGAGGGTGACGGGGAGGTGAATACAGGCACGACTGTGGATGGAAGACATCTTCCACTCTCTACTATATATGTTAGTTACAGTACTTTGGTAATCTTACGTGCTGCGAGATTTCCTCCATCCACCGTATTCTGTGCTCTTACGTCATGCTTCTTCTAGAGATCCTCTCCCCCACCCCACCCGAACCCTGAACCCTACACCACAAATGAGGTGATGACTGGAGCTGTTCAGGCTCCGCCGATAATCCAGCACGATATGGGCGTGGATCGAAATTATGGATACATCTGCGGTCCTGTAGAATGGAAGCTGGGACTTGTCCTGAATTCCCGTTCCCAAAATGGCATAATATGAACCCGTGTTGTACTCGGAGCCCCACTATAGGAAATCGTAGTATGGTGAATCAGTGAATCTACGGAAATCAGCAAGTAAATTATTTTGCGGGTACAGGAGGGGACCGACGCTTGTGGGCCATAGGCATCTGAACAAGCCCGATGCCAACAACCTGATTCCTTACCGCGCTACCATTGAAACTCTGATATGTGGATGTGTATGTAGGTCACAGGTCTACATTTGTATACACTCCCGTCAAGGCAGCAAAAACGCTGGGATAGCAGAGATGTTCCTGCATCCCTATAGACCCTTAAACCCCTACATAAGGATATGAGCTATGTTGGGGTTTTATAGGGTCTATAGGAATAATGGAAAAGGAAATTGCAACTATAGGGATTCTAGGGATTCCGTAGGGTTACACAGGAGATTTTTTAGCCATAGTCTAAACTCCGAGTATACCCCTTAGCCTTAGTCGCCCCTAAAGTACTGCACTCTATAATCCCATGTATAGGCCCCCTTTAAAGCGTTCAGACTAAAGCTCAGATAAGGATATGATTTCCAGAAATCCCTGCCTCACCCACTACGAATCTGCGCCCATCCAAATCTGGCATGCCGCGCACGCCTGCCGTACTTTGAGGTTTGAAGGTAGCCACAGTTGGCCACAGCTGGGTTGTTTAAATCGGATGACAATACGTTTAAAGTTTACATGAGGAGTTATGCACATAGACATATACATATACATACGACTATATATATACACTCGTATGTATAGGCACCGATAAATACATGTATATATATATATACATATATATATATATCAATAGAAAGTCTTAACTGGACCTAAAACTGGTCTTTCAACTACACTTCCTCCTTCAAGTGTCTTGCAACATTGCGGATTCTGGTGGGGATTTCATGCATGACGTTGGCCAAACAAGCCATTGTAGTTTTGCAAGTCAAGCAGGAAGCTCGTTCAATACTCCGCTTCCAGAAGCCTCAAGTATCCACATGGGCATCCTCCTCACAAATTCCGCGCTGCACTACACAAAGTCAGCACAGACGCTAGAGAAGCGCCGTATGCAGCTTCGACGCTGTAACTTCGAAAGTCTCAAGCTGAACCAATTTCAGAGCTCAGAACGGCTAAGCTGAATTCCCGCAACCTCTACCTTAGACAATCACCTGACTGCAGCCTTGCACACCCAAAACCTATCGCCCCAAACCCAAATGCCTCTTGACTCCATGTCCTCAATCTCAACCCCTCAACCGCAAGCCGTAAACCGTACCGCAAACCTACACCTCTCTTTGCTGGTGGTTGGAATAGAATGAGGGACAGCGGTCCTCAGAGAGAACCCCTGATGATAGTCCCTTTTCCTCCGGCACTACCAATAAGCCAATAAGCATAGGTAACATGGGGCGTACTGTACTTGTCTCACTACAAACGAATAATACTCTAAATTACATAATCCCCGATATTCTGTCTGTATACCCAGCTTGCACGCCATTATCCATTTTCTCTTTTGCGTTACCACCAAATTCCAAACCCGCTAAACCCTAACCACTACTCCCGAAGCCCAAAAAACCCCCAATCCCTAAACCCTACAAACCCTAGTCCCTAAACCTCCCAAAAACTTAGTCCTTAAATCCAAAACCCTATAGTGCCTAATCCCTAAACCCCAACCCCCAAACCCTAAACCCTACACTCTGAATCTCCCAAAAATCTTAATCCCTTAACCCTCATCCCTAGACCCTAACCCCAATCCCTAAGCCCTAAACCCTACACCCTGAACCTCCCAAAAAGCCTAATCCCTAAACCCTAATCCCTAGACCCTAGCCCCTAATCCCTAAACCCTACACCCTGAACCTCCCAAAAAACCTAATCCCGAAACCCGAATCCCTAGACCCTAAACCCTAATCCCGAAACCCTACACCCTGAACCTCCCCAAAAATCTAAAACATAATCCCTAATCTCTACACCCCAATTCCTAAACCCTAAACCCTACGCCCTGAACCACCGAGAAAAAAAAACTCCCTAAACCCTCCACCCCAATCCCTAAACCCTACATCCCAATCCCTAAACCCTAAACCCTACACCCTAAACCCGAATCGCTTGTTAACCCTAGCCTAAGTGTCCAAGTACCTAATAATCATATACTTGCCCAAAACCTGTACTATAATTACTATTACCCTAAGCCCAAATACTTAATTATTGAATACTTGGACCCTAAACCCTAAGCCCTATATATCCTGTATATCCCTATATATCCCCTTTAACGGGAAACTAATTATTGAGTAAAACCCAAGTACCTAATAAATGGTGACTTGGACCCTTAGGGATACATCCCTGCCGGCCTTCGAGGCCGATGCGCGAGGCGCGGCTGAGGCCATGTTCGGGCGCATACCTTTTCTCTGGTTTGCTGTTACGCGGTTTAGGGCTTTAGGGTTTTAGGGTTTAGGGTTGAGGGATTAGAGTTTAGGGATAAGGGATTAGGGATATTATAGGGTTTAGGGATTATAGGGTCTAGGGTTAAGGGTTTAGGTTTGAGGGCTAAGGGTTAAGGGTTTAGGGTCAAGGGTTTCAGGCTTAGGGTTTCGGGTTAAGGGTTTAGGGACAACATTGGTATAGAGGGCTTAAGGCTTTTAGGGTTAAAGTCACCGCGTGATGAGTATATGGTTAATAAGCGATTTTCCTTGACATAAAAATCTTAATTCAAATTTCTTAACAACAATCCAGTGTTGAAGGACTTCTGTTCGGGTTCAGGGATTATAGGGATTAGGGACTAGGGTTACTAGGGAATATATATATATATGTAAATATGTATACACACATTAGTTCAGGGTTCGGGTAAAGAAAACCTAAACCCTACATCTATATGTGTATATATATATACACATAGGTTTAAGGTTAGGGAAAAGGTGTTGTAGGGTTTAGGGATCATGGTTCAGGGTTCAGAGTTGAGAGATGCAGGGTACGGAGTAAGGGTCGCCACGGATACATGGACAGCTATATCTATAGGTATATAAACATATGAGTAGTTTTTTTTGGTGGCTGAACCTAGTAAGATCATATTCCTTATACAAAAAACTATACCCCAAAAGGAGGAAATAACTTACTCTCTATAGTGGGTACCAGAATATCCCCAAATAAACTACTACTCATATGTTTACATACGTATGTATATGTTACAGTGTTAAGTGATCAGGGTTCAGGATTAGTGATTCAGGGTCCTGCAAGCTTTTTGAAGGTTTTTTGAAAGGTTTCCGTACAAGAGCTTCAAGTTTACAGCAGCGTAGGCTTTTGTGGTTGAAGGTCTCCCTGGAGCAACCAATGTACCTCAATGAAAAGGGGTGTTGCGCCCGACATCTCTAGAAATGTCGCCCTGTTCTGGTGTATAATGAGCCTAGGTAGCGGATAGGGTCTGGGGGATTCTAAAAGATTAAAGCCCCAATGACAAAAGCTTTTAGATCACCACAACAGGGAAGGAGGTACATTCTAAACTCAAACCTCAAACCCTAAACCTTCAACCCTGTTAGAACTAGAATCACGCAGGCTTACTTGTCAGTTGCTAGATGTCTGTCTCCCGCGCCATACTCCATGCCTAGATCCCTTAACCCTGAGCCAATCATCCAGGATTCTTAGGGTCGATTGCCAAGGTTCAGGGTTTTGGATTCTTTTTTGAAGCACTTGGGTTTAGGCTTTAAGGTTGCAGGGTTCGCAATACTAGAGCTGTACAGGAAGAAAATCTGATGCGGGCTCAAAAGCCTGTTCTTGACCAGCCACAAGCTGTCCGAAAGCATCTCAAGCGGAGCGCAAGAATAGGCAAGAATGCGAAGGGAAGTAAACTTGGCGAGAGCCTCGTAGTCCCAATTCCCCATTGCCTCGGCCTTGACACCTGGCTCGCTAATGCTCAGGCAAATCGCTGGATGTCTTCCTTGGGTACTAAATCGGATAAACCAGCCGACTTGGCAGGCTTCTCGTCGCAATATGCTCTCTTCAATTTCAGGCTTTAGGGCGAGCATTTAGGGGAACCCCATAAGTAGGACAGACACCCCAAGAAGGACTCCCCCAAGGGTTTGTCCTCTCTGCTGAGCCCCTAGGAGCCCACCTAACTAACGTGAACCCTAGACCCTAACAACCGTAACACTCTAAAGCCTAAGCCCTAAACTCTGAACCCTAAACCCTATATAAACCAATGATAGTAGTTTCCACTTTCTTTTCCATTATCCCTATACCCTAACTCCCTAAGACCCGAACCCTAAACCCACCGAGTTACACCCAGGGTTGGCCGCTGTTCTGCACGGAAAGCACGCCGCCCAGACGTCGTCTGGATTCCATGAGCTGTTTGAAAGCGTCGGGTCCCTACTTCAAGGGATTGATTAGGGTTAGGCTTGGGGTTAAGGGCTTAGGGTAAAGGTTTTAGGGTTGAGGGGCTTAGGGTTCAGGATCATGTCGGTACTTAAGAGTTTGAAATTTTTGTGGCTTGCGGAATGGCAATGACAGGTACCGGTGTCCAGCCCTGGCTTCTGTAGTTGTGGTTGTTCGTAGGAAAGTCTTCCATGGTGCTAACTCTTCCCAGATCAGGTGTCGGTCGTGCTGGGGTTAAAGGCTACTGCAACGGGTGTTGGGGACGTCTAGGTTCATCATGCAAAAACAGCAAGTCTGCTTGAGACTACTTGCGCAACACTTCGTCAAAATCCAAATCAGAGAAAGTCTGCCTCACTAGATAGCACTGATGAAGGGCTCTCAGGTGCTATCACTATAAACCGTCCTGTTGCTAGCTGGTCAATACTATCATCCGCGTTCTCGTGCCGAGATTCCACGGTTCAAAGCTTCGAGCCAAAAAGATTTCGCATGCATGCTCCTGTAACTCCACTGGGGTTGGGGATTTAAGGTCTAAGATACAGTTTGATGGTAATTACCCCATTCAGCGGGCTTTGCCCATAGAGAACTTTAGGTGGGCTTGCAGATTGTAATCTTTTGTCGCTGCTGCATGATTCCGTGCAGATTGCACTGAGACTTGACTGTTGGCGTCAGTGGACCACGTGGCACTTAGAACCCCTCCTAAGGGTTAACCCCGAGGTATCTATAATAGGAATATAAGGGAATCCCAAAGGGTTAAGGGTCTAAGGTCCAAGCTTAATCCCAAGGAGTGGATACGCTGCTATCTGGACAAGAGCCCATCGATAACGTATATGGATGTGGGGAACTGTGACCAGAAATCATCAAAAGTCATTGCTAAGCGGGTGCATCCAAAGTCACGAAGGACGTGTGAGGAACTGTGACCGAGCGCCCCTCCATCTGCAGATATGGTATGATTGTTGGAGGAAAGGAAGGATTCTTCATGTTGTGCCATTGTGTGTGTATGTGTGTGCGTGTGTTCTTCTCATGTTCTTTTTGTGCGATGATCCTGTTAGCAAAAGTTAGCCCAAGAGCAATGCACACGCTTGACGATACGGGAAGAATGCATGATTGCACTAGTGTGTTGCTCGAGCCACTCATGTTGAACGATAACACTGAAAAGCGAGAGTAAAATGGGTTGTCAAGTCAAAACCATTCCTGCCCACCAAGCATAGAACAGAAATGATACATCCTAGACCCTGAACCTTCAAACCTGAACCCTAAACGCTAAAGCTGAAACCCACCAAAGCCATTTGGTAGTTTCCTTAAGGGAGACACAATATAGACCCCAAGATACTACCATTATTCTTATGGGGACCACCAAAGAGGTATCCCTGAATTTGGGAAACCCCTACACGCTAAGTCCTAAACCCGATAAACCCTTATAAACCCCTATACATCCCCCATAACCTCTTCTAAAAATACCACTACTGTCGGGAAACTCCCACCCTAAACTCTAAACCCTAAACCCACCTCTGCGGTAACCCGGGCTTCCACTTTCTCGGCCTTGCCCAAGCTCTTAGCAGAAGGCTGAGGTTTTAGGGCTCAGGGTTTACGGCTTAGGGTTTAGTGGTTAGGGTTTAGGGATTAGGGTTTAGGGCTTAGAGGTTAGGGTTGTGGGATTTGGGATCTGACGTTTCAGGGCTTGCTATTCCTCAGTCTTTGCAGCAGATTGAAGGTTACTGGGGCTGGACATATGTATATATATATATATGATTAACAGACATGCTTTCTCTGTTCAGGCCCAATCATCACAGCAGCCTTAAGGTCCAAAATATGCAGGGATCCGGCGATAAAGCGTACAGAAACCCTCAGTGCTTACAGCCCTTCAATGGGCTGCTGGTAAGGAACTTATCTTAAGTCACCGGAAAGTAGGGATACATGATGAATAGTAGGGTTTCTTACTTCGGTAGCTAATCGGGCAAGTAACACACGACTATAGACAAATCAGACAAAATCAGGCAGATGTCGTTCTTCGGCTGCTCCAAATTCGGCAAGGCTTCTGTCCTGTGCGCTAGCCGTCCCACTGTAAATCTACCCTGTGACAACCATCTCATTCTTACGCAACCTTCCCTTGCACCAACAGTTGCTGGTAACCCCTGTGACGTGTACTGGGCCAATGCTGCATCACGTCCCACGGATATCCGCGCATGAGAAAGATCTGAACTTCTGCCTTGTACTCCTCAAAAAGAGGAGGACCATCAGAAGGAGCCAAGGTCGGATCCAGCCCACTCTGAACCACAGAAGACACGACGGTATGACTCGGCTTGTTCCCATGAGTTCTCAAAGGCTTGCAATACCACAAGTGTTGGAGCAACACTTCTAGAGCTCTTGAGGAAATGTGAATTCTGCGCGCCGCAGGTCAAAACCTCAAAACTCCAGCCAATGCCCCAAGCCCCAAACCCTAAAGCCTACATTGAACTCCAAGCAGTTCTAATCAGTGGATAGACGAAGTCTTGCGCAATCTAGTATTGCCAAAATACTGTAATTGCCGTTCCTAGGGCCATTTGCCTACGCGTGCTCAAGGGGGAGTGGGTAGCCGATCCTTACAGCATTACAATGTCGACGTTCCTTCCTGCACACCACCTTAAGTACCAATAAGTATATTATAGGGCCCCAGCAACAGTAATTACAGGCCTAAACCCACCCTACCATCCAAACCCTTCATCCAAAATCTAAATTCCAAAAACAGTCTGCAGCCTCGGCCTAAACATGACCTGTGACAACTATCTGCAGCTTAGTGGTAGTTACTCCCTGAGTAATGGTGATAACCCAAGAAAACTGTGGATAATTGGGATTACAGTTACAGGTAAACGCAAACTCCAAACACTCCGCAACACCGGCCTCCATCTTATTCTCCGTCATGTTCTAATTTACGTTCCATGCTATTCTCCTTTAGATTCTCCATTACTATCAAAGTACCATATCCCAATCATATCGCTACAGTTCCGTAGCCTAACCCCTCTATGAAAAACCTATATATCCTTATATCACCCTATGCATGGCCTAAATTCCTGAAAAGGATAGGGTGGTGCAAGATTCCCTGCATTCACCCTGAAAAAGCTGGTCTGGGCCTTTCGTCGGCGCCACCGCTGCAGGGCGCCATCCTTTGCCTTCCACAGAGTCTTAAAGGTTGAGGGTTTCGGGTTCAGGGTGTCGGGTTCAGGGTTTCGGGTTGAGGGTTCAGGGTTTAAACCTATTAAGATTCTGCCCTCTTCTTGTGTGGTATACAAGTAGCAGGAAAGTATGGGCATCATAGGACGCAGGTAGACCCTGGACGCTTTTTGTTTTTACCCAGAAATCAATATGGGAATAGAGCACATCAAACAGCATGAGGCGTTGTCTACACAACATTCACGCAGATGGTCTCTGTCAAGCATGCCAGGGCCTGTCCAAGTAGAATACTGGGTTGTTGTTAAGGAAGTTGAACGAAGTCACCTTTATACATGTATATAATCAAGAAGAGGATGTCCTTCTCACAGTAGGTTAATGCAAGTTCCTTGGCAGCAACCCATAATAGAGTTTTGGGATACGGTCATTCTTCAGGTGCCTACAGTACACGAGATTGCGAACTTGCGTGAAGTACTTATTAGTGAGCGATTGTTTGAAATTTAGGTTTAGGGTTCACGTCGTCATCTACGTCTAGCGAACATGTACGCAACATGACGCTAGCATACGAAGCTTGCCCATTGCCTGTCGTCATTAGCACGGATAACACTGTCTGCCTACAACCCCAAAACTAATCAAAAGTCATCACCTTTTTGCTGTTGGTTGGAAGCTCACTACAAAAACATGAAAGTCATGAAAAGCTTCTACTCAGCTAGTGGATCCAAACCATTGTCCAAACTTTGCAGCCGATCTAGACCCCAGTGAAAGTCCCAAGAGATGATCCCAAGCCAATGCGCAGAAGCTACAAGACCTATGCAATGGGCCTATGCAATGGGTTTAGCTTTAGGGTTGAGAGTTTAGGATTTAGGGTTTAGGGGTTTAGGGATTAGGGTTAAGGGCTTAGGGGCCCCGGACTTTGAACCATGCACACGAAACCCAAACCAATCCAACCTCCTCATCAAGGTAGGGGAGGGAAAGAATCTCGATCTCCAGCGAGATCCCGTTTTGGCTCTGTACCTTGCTTGGGGTTTATTTTTTGATTTCGGGTTTAGGAGTTCTGGGTTTGGGGTTAAGGAGTTCAGGACTACAAGAGCACTTCTCAAAATGAATGGGTAGACAAGAAAGGTTTCCATCATACTCACGGATCATGGAACCCAAAACCCAAAACCTAAACCCTAAACTTGATTGCAGGGATCCTGGACCAAAGTTAGGTAGCCTTTTTCAGATTGCCACAAAAAAGCGGAGATGTTGTTGATGCAAAAATGTTCGCTACAACAAACACCCCTGACCCGCGAAGCCGAAACCCGACCCGTGATTAGTAAACCCCCTCCCCTCAATAGGGATCGCAATAGGGATCCTAGTGGAGCCCTTAAAAGGAGGAGATTTAATGATCATGGGTCTACATTAAACTCTAAAACCAAAAACCTCCCAGGCACCAAACCCTAAACCCTAAAACCCTAAAACCCTAAACCCCCCAAACACCTCCCAGGCACCCTGTTGGGCAAGTCATCTCGGAAGCTCACCTTAGCACCACGAGCTGTCTTGTGCTTAACTATCTTAGGTTAGGGGTTTAGGGTGTAGGGATTAGGGTTTAGGGATTAGGGTTTAGGGTTTGGGGATTAGGGATTAGGGTTTAGGGATTAGGATGTAGGGATTAGGGTTTGGGGATTAGGGATTAGGGTTTAGGGATTAGGGTGTAGGGATTAGGGTTTAGGGTTTAGGGATTAGGGTGTAGGGATTAGGGTGTTGGGTTTAGGGATTAGGGTTTAGGAGTTTGGGGTTGAGGGATTAGGGTTTAGGGATTAGGGTTTTGGGTTTAGGGATCAGGGTTTAGGAATTAGGGTTTAGGGATTAGGGAGTAGGGTTTAGGATTTAGGGTTTTGGGTTTTGGGCTTAGGGGGGCTTAGTAGGGAATAAGTGGTTATAGTGGGGTTATGTAGGGGTAAAAGAAAAATGGAGACCACTACGTTACACTAGTGTACATATTTTTATATTGGGGCTTAGTAGGGAAGAAGTGAATATACTCTATGGGGCTCATGTAGGGAATATGACCACCTATTCCCTACTAACCACCCATAAGTTAAGGGAGACTGGTCAGTCATTTTAAGATGTTTCAGAAGCTGATGCTAAGCTGGGATTTCCCAAGTTAAGGTGGGACAAACCTAAACCCTAAAACCTAAATCCTCAACTATGAGGGTGCTAGAGGACTACGGAAGGCTTATGCGCGAAAATGGAGTTTGGCGTCCCTCCGGCGTTCTAAGGCTGGATCCAAAGAACCTTCATGAATACAACCTTGTAGGATTCAGGGCTTAGAGCATTCAGTGGGGTGCAGCTTACACCACTATCCACATGCGAACTTCTTTTAAGTTGGATGGCCTTAAGAGCATCTTAGAAAAGAGTTAGGTATCTAGGGTCCTTATGAAACTAAAGGGGACAATATTAAAATACCCCGAAGGCCGACCCAGTTAATTGGGCGCCAAGCTCAAGAACCTCGGGTTTCCGAAATTGTGGGGTACCTTTTTCCGGATTATAATAATTTGGCGTGTATTTTGGGCTCCTGTTCCTTTCCAGCCAACTCTCTGAGATTCTGAAGAACAAAAAATTTACACGTTTGCTTTTGAAAACGGCTTGGTGATGCTACTTGGGCGTAGCTGCATGGGGCCATAAATCTGCGAATATCAACCATAGTTCTAGAGTTTTTCTCACTTAATACCCATGGACTTCAAAGTAGGGTTCACAGGCCTCAAGTAGTTCGAAAGGGGCGAACTGCTCGCTAATGGGTTCTAGAGGGTTCCTATGGGGAGAAGAAGCAAGCCGCCAAACTCCTGGGTCCTTCAAAAGTTTAGCGTTTAGGGTGCCGTCTATGCGGCAAACATGGAGCCAAATGTTACTGCAGCCATTTGTCATCTGTCACAAAGACAATCCCTAAACCCTAAACCCTAAACCCTAAACCCTAATAGTCTTTGCATGGCGCCTGGTGGAGCGTTGGTTTGTAAATTGTGGGGCGCCATTTGAACTCTGTCAGCTCATCGAAAGAATGGAACTTCTTCGAAACCACAGTAATGTAGACCCCTGATTCATAAACCCCCTCCCCTTAATGGGGATTCTAATAGGGATCCTAGTAAGGCCCTTAAAAGGAGGGGGGTTATTGATCATGGATCTACATTAATAGCCAATCCGACAGCCCGTCGATTGACTCGCCCGACACCCAAACCCAAAACTTGCTAGTTCTCAGGGAATAAGGGAATAGAACCCTGATAGAATCCCTCTGTACTGGATTCCCATATTCGCTGCTATACACTAGCAAGTAAACGGGAGATAAACCCTAAACCCTATTCAATTCTTCCTGTCAAGCCTCCTTGTTCAACCCTTCACCAGCAAACCCCAGCCCCGAAACCCGAACACCCCCAACCCTAAACAAGGTACAGGGTTTAGGGGTTTAGGTTTTGGGGGGTTTAGGCCTCAGGTTTAGGGTACATGGTCCCCTAGGGCTGCAGTTACCAAATAATGGGTTCTAGGCTCTACCCTATAGCTATATAGCCCAGTACCTATCTTTTTAAAGTAAGTGCGAGCCCCAACAAAAATGTAACCAGGGGCACCTAGTGTTGGCCCGTAACCCTGGGATCTTTAATATACCGACTACATACCCTGAACCTGCTCGTAAGGGTCCATAAGCGTCCCTAGAATCTGCCTGAAAGGCCTAAGGGCCCATATTAGGGCCCATGCTTGAAACCTTAGGCTACCTCTCATTTATAGATACATGGTTACTCTGGGTAAAACCTGAGACCCGCTGTATAATTTTTGTATCAATTTGATTCTCCGTTTTGATCGCCGATTGATTTTCTATTATTGGGGTAATCAATCCCAAATCCTAGACTCAAAATCTCACATTAGCCCGTCGACCCACTATATAATCCCTGTTTCCATCGTATTTTGCATTGTTTTTCAAAGTTCGCCATTATTGCAGTAGTAAACCCAAGGCCCAAGATTCTAAACCCTAAACCCTAAAACCCTAAACCCTAAACCATCCTAAACCCTAGTAAGCTTTCCAACTCAGTTGCTGCTGCATCGAAGTTGACGCAGCTGTTAACGAGCTTTAATGGAGAGCCGGCGAGCAGCTCGGGATTCAACACCCCCTCTTCCACCTCAGGAATTTATGATTGGGGGGTGGAGTTTCTGGTATATCATAGTATATTATGGTATGTTATAGTATATTATAGAGTAAATAGGGATTATAATACGGACCCTAATATTCAGGCCCTTAAAAGGAGGGGGTTGTTAATCGTGGTTGAGGGTGGACGGGGATCGGACCTAGACTCCAAACCCTCAACCCCGAACCCTCACGCCCAAAAACCCTAAACCAGAAACCCTAAACTCAAAAAAACCGAAAGCTTGATAGTAGTTTCCATTTTTCCATCATCCCAATATATTATCCCAATATAACCCCCAATTTACCAAATACAATCCCATAGCACCATAATAGCATTAGTAATAATAGCAATTATCTATTTGCTTTAGGGGAAGGTTTGGGGCTTCCGGCGTCTGAGGTTGACGGATTAGGGTTTCGAGGTCTGGGAGTTTCAGCGTCAAGGGTGTAAGGGGGATTCGTAGCTTATGGTTTAGGAAGTCAAGCAGTAAGGTCTAGGGTTCAGGGGAAAAGGCCCGTAGTAGCCCCGTGATAGCGCGCAATGCTGCAGAAAAACGAAACTGCACATTCTCAGTAGTTATTCGGGGCTCGAGAATAAGGATAGCCAGCGAAACATGATGGTCTAGAATTAGGTGACACGATTTTTACACACTATGTTCACCCAACAGGCTAGTGGCGGGATTCCTGCAACTTCACAAAAAAGAGGCACACCCTAAACCTTAAATCCAACGGACACCCCCCCCGCACTTTACACCTCAACCGAGAATCGTGGAGTGAACGTTTGCCGGCATGCGGGGTGACGTGGCCCTTGTCTTTGACAAAGTACCTCGACATCTTGAGATGGGTTTGGACGTTCACCCCTAAACCCTAAACCCTATCCCCTGAACCCTAAGCCCTGAACCCAGAGTAGGTGTTTGCCTACCCTGCACGGGGAGAACCTCACAAGAAGTAGGCGAGATGGATTTGAAATCAACTCCAACTTGACAGCTTGCAGTAGCTTTGTGGAGTCAGGAGTTTAGGGTTTTCAGGTTTCTTGCCAATCATAAAGCATTGTATTTGCTATGATGCATTCCCTACACTCCTCCTCATACTAAAGCATAAGGGCCTACGAGAACTATGCTGAATGGCTGCTTCCATCCGAACACAAGCTGTAGTCCCTCTTAAGTAGATAGACTCTGGAGTATATAGGGACCTTATCATAATACACCCAAGTTTCATCTACTTAAAGGGGACTATAACCTCCATATATACCCTATTATAGCATAGTAGTTTCCATTTTCTTTTCCATTATCCCTATAGAACCCCAGTAACATACCCCATATTCTATCTACTTAAGGGGGACTATACGTGATGCTACAGCAGGACCCAGCTACTACGCGGACCAAATGGCATCCCTAGCCTGTAGCAAGTCCTACTGGTACCCTGAGTGTCTAAGGACCCAAATAACAAGGTTTTAGGGCCCAAATACTATAATATGAATGGCATTTGGGCCCTAAAACCCTATTATTTGGGTCCTTGGACCCTTAGGGGTATGCGGGATTTGGTATGCTTTTCCAATTAAACGGTATAAATCGGCCAGACTACGCGGGCAAGACAACCTACGCATGGCTACTCGAGACTGAGCAAGACTACGCCCTGACGGCCAGAGGCTACGCGAGAAGTCTTGCAGCATCGTTGCCATTACAGCTCCTCCATATTTTGCAGTAATGCTGCTTAAGTTCCCGTTCCAATTGTAAGGAAAGCACCCGGGGCCCTTCGCGTAAACCATGCTGTGGGTCAGCATCGCAAGTTTGACGTAGCTAGAGATGAGACCTTGAGAAAACATTGCAATCATTGCACATGTGTTCATAATATGACAGTGGTTGTATCCTTTGCAGGTCACGACCGACTCTTTCTCCCAGTCATCAACTTGGTCATCGTCCAAATACATGACCGTGATTGACATGAGTGACGTAACGACGATGATGACCATAATGTCGATGACGGTGCTGATGACGATGATGGTAGTGGTGCTGACCCTGATGGTCACGATGATGATGATGATGATGATGCTGATGCTGATGATGATGATGATGACGATGATGATGGCGATGATGATGATGATGATGATGATGATGATGATGCAACGACGAAGACGACGTCGACGACGCCGCCGCCGACGACGACAATGACGACGATGGTGATGTGATTCTAGCAGTGAAGACAATGGTGGTGATGGTGCTGGCAGTGATTCACACAATGGAGTTAGAGCAACTAATCACGACAAGGCTACACGTGTCTACTGCGCAGCAAGAAACTGAAGGAAGACAGCTCTGTAATACTGGTGAAAACAATGGCAGGACACTTCTCCAACGCCAAGAACTTCTTGACGATCGCACCGACAAGCGACATTGCCTGTCTCAAAGGTAGCTGCTGCTTCCATTGCTAGCAGTTCACAAGCTGGTTAGCACTCATGGCAAGGTGTATGGTACAATTACCTCAAATAGAACAAACTGAAGGGCTGAAGGGTGCTAGTGCTAAGAACCAACTTGCTGATGTTCAGGCTTACACCAATGGTTGGGAGAGGCATGTACAGTACGAGCAGTGCCATGGATGTGGACCATCCAGAAGCACATCATGGCATCTACCATTTTATTGAAATTATGCGTCGTAAGTAGAACACCATGCCCCAACCCGGAGAATGAGTTTGGCAGGTATGTACCTACATGATAAATCATTTGGGCCTGAAGTATCTGTGTAATAACTTGTTTGATGAACGTCTGGGGATTTCCATAAACAGGGTCTCAATATACACCCAAACTGGTATGATCCTTTTTGTAGGAACATCGACAACGGGGCCCCTGATTCGCGGAAACCCTCATTTAGTTAATTACTTAGGCCATTGGGGTGTATAGTTGGTATTGACACGGGCAAGCTGTTGCATCACTCTCACATTCGTGGCGGTTTAGGATTCCGGGCTTATGAATTTTGGCTTAAGGTTTAGGTTGCAGGGTTTAGGGTGTGAGTCTTAAGGTTTAGGGTGTGCAGTCTAGGGTTTAGTAGGGTTTCAGGCTCAGGGTTCAGGGCTAAGGGTCTATTGTCCAGAACTTTGGGCTTATGGTGCCTAAACGGGACGACGATGCCAGTGTCTCAATGATTCAAGCTTCCCTAATTGACTGTTGCAGCTACTACACAAGGCCTACGAAACCCAAGGACCCAAAGCACTCTGAGCGGGTTTAGGGTTTAGGGGGGTTTAGGGCTTAGGGAGTTGAGGCTTAGGGGGTTTAGGGTTTAGGGGGGTTTAGGGTTTAGAGAGTAAGGTTTAGGGGGTTCAGGGTTTAAGGGGGTTTAGTGTTTAGGGTTTAGGGTCCCAATAGTGCCAAAACTTAAACCTGAAGTCAGAATGCTTGCCTCTTGTAAGTAGGGACTGGACAACAAGGAAGGAATCCTGGCGCTATACTCAAAGGGTTTAGGGATGCTTGTAATGGGGCCAAGGACAATGCATTCCCTCCTTCCCTACTGACGAGAGGAAAGGAAGCTTAGACCCCCCAGATCCGAAACGCCTAAAATACAAACTCACCTAACTCTAAACCATAAACTGTAAACCCTGACCCTAAGCCCAAACCCTAAACTTGCCTAACCCCTTAGGCCCTAGACTCGAGGGACAACAATTGACAACAGTACCAGTTCGTTGCCTGGACTCATTGTCATGGGCAATGCCACATGGCGCTAGCAGCTGCTTACATGGCATAGAAATGTATTGCATAGGGATTTGTTTGCTAGGATTTTGAGGGGGTTTTGCTGCCATCTGAGCTTCAAGCTTGTACATAACGATTATAGCAATCAGGTCGTCTATTGCTGGTATGAGAAAACTAGGTCTGATGCTCAAAATGTAGTGAGCACTGCTAGATCCCAGTCACCTCTCCGATGAAGATCTACGACGGGCGTCTGAAGACATTTACGCTGTGGATTTGTGGTAGCACCGTTTGCTACATCCTTGCAGCACGGCGGGCACAAGATGCTGAGTGAAATGATGCTGCAAAGACCACAATGCAACATTTTCTCAAGATCCGGCAACCCCACTATGGTCTGCAGAACTCCCATCTGTTAAACTTAACCCAAAGTGGCTATGCCAGTGCATGGTATGGACTTTGCTCAGGGCAAACAGCGGTTGCTACAGAACTACTTTTGGGTATATACTATATACCTACCTGGACCCTTTGGGTACGGCATGCTCCCTATTTTCAAGTGTCAGCCGTCCCACCATTTCGTAGTTTTTCCAAGTAGGGATACCCCAATATAGACCCCAAAATACTATAGTCCTTGTTAAGGGGACCCCCCAAACGGTATCCTTAATTTTGGGAAACCCTTAACCCTAGAACCCCCTAGATAATCTCTATATAACCCCTATAGTCCCCCTTTAAAAGTAACCCCTTAATTTTGGGAAACTCCAAATCTTTTGAGGGAATCTTGACGTAGTGACTGGTCACGGAGTGTCTTCGGGGGGGAGGTTGGGCTGAAGACTCGCCCATTCTGATACATTGTAGTAGAATAAGGTAGATTACATAATAGGATACAACATAATATACATTAGTACAATATATTATATACTAAAAGACATATTCTATTATGGTATGTAATATTACATAAGCTAACTTACTTTACACACATGTAATAAGGTGTATTATACTATAGTATATAATCGCGTAAAGTATAATATAGCACAGTATATTACGGTTCAAGCTAGTATCTTGTGGTATGCTGGCACCCTTGCATGCGGTCAAAGTCAGGGCAGTCACAATTCATGCTGATGATTATCCAAGGATTGGGGCATCCTGGTCCCGGCGCTAGAAATGCGGGGAAAACGAGCCGCTTTTTAACACTGCGCACTCAACCATCACTGTTTAGGTAACAGCCTCACCTTCCACCCTTGGGAAGATCATTGCAGATCCCTTCTACGCCGTGCTCCGCTTTGGCCGAGCTCTTGGTGCATAGCATGCGAGCGAAGCCCAGAAAGCATGCTGTGATGCCCTTCCAGTCCTCAAGCTCATGGAGCAGGGATGAGGTGCCAGGGCGTTGGGGCCGTTCAAGGACATCCGTAGATGAACGTCAGAGGCATCCTAGGATGAAACCCCCTCACAAGAAATGATGCCCTCTGAGGCCCCTCTTCCCCGCTTCATGACATGCTCTTCTTCTCGCACGAAGGTGCTTGGGCAGGGCGCATTGTACGTGCATCGCCGGCGTTCTCCGACATCAGGCCGCGTCGTCTAGGGTCCGCTTGACGTCCTGGCTTGCAGCAGCTTAGCATCTCTGGTCAGAATCAATGATTTTCAAACACTGGGATCTCTCTGCTGCATCATACTAGCCCTAGCATCACTGGATGATATATTGGTAGGGCCATTCCCACTTCTGATGTAAGACTGTAAGCATACCAAGTCATGTCCCTTTGTGGGAACACCGGATATTCGCACCAAACTATCATGCCTTCTGTGGAAACTCAAAAAACTTGGTATGGTTCCCTTTGAGCTTCTGTGCTCCTTTCGCGAAACTTGTTCTACGGCTCCTTCCGAACCTCTGCGCTCCTTTTGCCAGTCTTGCGTGTAGGTACGTCTCCATTCCCCCAAGAGCAGGGCAAGGAAAAATCCGTAGTAGCGGTTATAATCCCCCTTAAGTAGATAGAATATTAGGGTTATATTGGGGTTATATAAGGATAATGGAAAAGAAAATGGAAACTACTACTTAGGGTTTAGGTATTATAGTGCCCCTTAAGTAGATAGAATATGGGGTATATGGGGATCTTATCAGAATATACCCAAAGCCATATTCTATCTACTTAAGGGGGACTATACTAAGTTCCTTGCTAGTACCCTGAGGATCCAAATAGCCCAATGTAGGTAATATTTACAGACTTTGGGGCCCAATGTAGGTATTATTTGTATACTTGGATCCCTGGGGGTAGTTAAACAAAAGCGGTCCATGTAGCTGCCAAATTGCGATCCGCAAAGTGAGAATCTTTCACCCATTGATTCAGGATGTTCTGGGAAACTGCAGTGGCAAGCATAACACAAGCTTTGCTTCAGAAACAAATGCGCAACAAATGTTCTGAAGAGCCGCGAGTTGCGATCCCCAAATCCCAATCTCCATCCCCAAAGGCCCTGAGCCCCCATCCCGCAGACCCTGCACTCCAAAACTCAAGCAACCAAAACCTGAGACCTCGGCGCCCTGAACTATCACGGAAGAAATCGTGCACCAGTTAGGATTCAGCTAGTACGCGCTACCATTATTGGAGCTATTTGATAATTTCCCGTAGTAGGGGAACCCCAATATGAACCCCGAAATACTATAATCCTTCCTGGACCCCAAGTGATACCCCTGAGTTTTGTTAAGCTCCCATTTATGGTGGTGCAGTGTTTCCTCCTTTTCCTTTACCTACTCCTACTCCTGCACGCCATGAGAAGTGTAAACCCTGAAAACACAATATTATGGGTTGCTGTTACAGGAACCTAAACCAAATTAAAACAATATGAGTATATAGTAACTAATGGGTTTTCCTTGCTGTGCTAACTTTATTTCTGGGACAAACCCTAAACCCTATACGCTAAACCCTAAACCCTAAATTCCTTAACAGCAACCCAGTATTTTGGTGACTCCGGGTTGCACAAATTACTCCATCCCGGAGGTGTTGGACAACATATCTTCAACTAAGCCTTCATACTCTGGGTTGCTGTTAAGGAACTTAAATTAAGTTACTAGATTGGGGAAACCCTATTAATTACTATATATACCCATTATGGTAACTTAATTTAAGTTCCTTAACAGCAACCCAGTACTAAACGATTCGATTCGTCCGTGTAATAGCCCAGGGTGCTGGAGGACATCTATGAATATGAGGGATTCTCGAAATTGGGGATACCTTTTGGAGGTCCCAATAATAAGGGCTACAAAATATTGATAACTCAAAATCTTTCTTCGAGTTATCAAGTTCAGCTATTTTGGGAAGCTACCATTTTCCTTGCCCCATCATTACTAATATCCCCCAAGCCTTAGACCCTAAACTCTGAACCCTAAACCCTGACCTAAGCCCTAAAAGCTAAACCCATACCATCATGACGTCCTGCAAGCCGCCATCGGGATTCAAGATTCTCGGCTCAAGGCCTGCTAGCTAAAGCAGTTTACCGGATGCACATGGTTAAGGTTTCCCCCAAAATGGGAATACCTTTGAAGGGTTAGAGGGGATATATAGGGATATATATGTATATGGACACCCCCCCATGATCCACCGACCCGCTGAAAACACTGTAAATACCGATAAAAACAAGTATTTTCGCATGATCGGATTTTGGACACGCCCCAGTCTAGGATCATGTATTGTCTAATCTGGTGTTTTGATACCTTTTATTTATTTATTCCTGTCCAACATGACAATCCTTGAATCCTGGCTTTCTGATTTGGAGGGGATTCTGGT
>CAJNIZ010004725.1:3522-24516 GCA_905231905.1 Symbiodinium pilosum | reverse complement strand
AGAACCTAGTTTATTTCCCCCCAGATATACATGTGTATCTTCAGATTAGGCATACTATCTGACTGTTTGGAAGCGTTCCTGGGCTGTATCCAAGGTTCAGCACTGAAAGCATTTCTCTAACAGGAACACCCCTTAAACCAGCCCTGCATCCTTCCCAAAGAGTTAGTTGCAGCTGTTTATTGGGAGGTTTGGAATTCACAGCAGCAAGCCCTGGAACATTGTTTTAGGACATGCCTGACAGCATGAAAAACACCTCAGACACTGCTGATGATGAACGAAGGGAGCACCTGCGACAAAAAAAGGAAACTTCACAGCAATTTCAGAGCCTGAAATCAAAGCAATTCGGGACTGCTTTTGTGTGTATGTATGTATATATATATATACACATGTATAAACAAACCGCCAATTGGGGTGGCGTGGGTAGGCGCTGTTAGGAAGCATCTGAAGCACTATCAATATTACCCATGCAATCGGTGGACTCCCACATACAATATCCAAATTCAAATGGAAAGAAGAGTACCCTAAACCCTAAACCCTTAACTGCTTAAAGAAGAGGGAAATTGAATAGAACTTGGGGTCATGAGAGAAGTAGTTCTTCTGGGGACAGCTGCCAAATCCTGATGACCGCCTGTAAGTCTATAGTTCCCCTTAAGTAGATGGAAAATGGGGACCTTATTATAACATACTCAAAGCCATAGTCTATCTACTTTAGGGGGACTATATACATAGTATCTACTTTAGGTTGTAAGGGCAATGCGATTGATGGACACAAACCTTCATGACCTTATATACCTCAACCCCCAGAATTGTGGTGCTATACTAGACTCAGTTAGGAAAAGGTACTATATGGGAGTTTCCCTAAATTACTGTTCCCAAAATGGGTCAAATTTATATAGGGACCCGTGTTACAATAGGAACCTAAATATAGGACCCTGTATTGACAGTAATTTAGGACAATCCCCATATGAAGGTTTAGGGTTTCGATGGCAGCCGTGCCTGGACCCCCAGCAGTAGGTAAAACCCTGGTAAGCTGATGGCCCAAAAACTTCTAAACATAGCCAGACATGCCTCTATTCTACCCCTAAGGGTCCAAGGACCCAAATAATAGGGTCTTAGGCCCCGAATACTATAATATTAATGGTATTTGGGCCCTAAAACCCTATTATTTGGGAAACCCTATTATTTGGGTCCTTGGACCCTTAGGGTACATATTGTGGGTGTGCTGGAATAGTCCAGGACATCCGGGCCTCCTTTGATGTCACAGTCCTGCGTGGCGGACTCCAGCAAACCTGAAATCTTTAAAGTTCGTACTTAGAGCTCAGGCTGACCCCTACATGGTACCCCGTATTCAGGTATCAGGGAATTGTCCTTTGTACTTTGAGGGTTTCTGCCTTGGGCTTGGGTCCCTAAACCATGGAATATGGCCCTGAATAAAGGTATTTGGGACCCGAAACCTAGGGTTACAAACATCAAGGGTGCAAACGTAAAGTCTTTGAAGGAAAGGGTTCAAGAGGTTTAGGCTTGTTTAGGTTTAGGGTTTAGGGATATGAGGGTGAAAGGACTTCCGCTGTAAGGGAAAAGATCACCTGTACCCCCACATGCCAACAGCTTTATGGGTTTTACCTACTACAGTTACAGGGGCCTGAATAATTACCAATACAACTTTAGGGTCCATTTGAGGTACCATAGACCATAACTGTATAAGGAATGTGGAACCATGATATTGGTAATAGTTTAGGCCCCTATATTACTAATGGGGCCGAAATATTAGTGGCCTCGAGGACCTGGGATTGTATAGGGTTTGGGGTTCAGGGTCTAGGGATCAGAGGCCCCGACTGTGTTTAGCATTTAGGGCTCACTTAGGGTTCAGTTCCGTGCTCAGGCTTCAACAAAACGTGCATCATAAGAGGAATGTTGGCAGCTGCAGCCCCAATAGTTTTGACTTCATTGCAGACACATGAGCTGTAGTCTAAACTCTTAGTAGTATCCCCTTAATAACCCCCATAATACTCCCCTATAATAGTCCCCTATCTAACCCCCTTTAAGGAGTTTTAGACCCTAAACCCAAAACCTAGACAATCCCCTATAAAAAAAAACCTTGGATGAGTTTAGACTATATAGCTCACATGACTATTCTAGGCTTTTATGTTTACGGTTGAGGGTACCGTATTCCTGTGCTTAGCTTCGGACTCAGGTGCCTGCATGAAGATGAGACAGGGTTTAGAGTTCAGAGCTGTTCAGGGTTTAGGGTAAAGGATATCGGGTTAAGGGCTTAGGGTTAAGCGATTATTCTGAGGTAGAGCCTACTGCCCTCGTAAAAGAATACTTTAAATATGCTACTCCTGACTCTTCGAGGTCTGAGGCCTGACCCTTGGAGCAGCCTTTTGAAATTAAGTTCTTACATGGCCCCATAGTGTAAACTCCCTAAAAGGGGGTCATATAGGGATTTATATAGGGGACCACTATAGGGGCTTCTGAAGGGGGACTAGGAGTTTAGACCATGGCTTACATGGCCGCATAGATCGCATTCGGGTATGACCCTTGAATAATTCACTCCCATAACTGCTTGAGGGACCCAACAACCCAATACTGAAACGACCCAATAATCAATAGCCCTAGTAGAATACCCTTATGCATACATGCACTTGGGGAAATATTTCTTATCAGACTGTTACAGGGCATTTTATTTGGTGAGGGTAATAGTTTGTAAGCACTCTGGCTTCTACATGGCTGCCTCGTAGGCACGGAGGCCCATACTACCCAAGCACTGGGGTTCTTACTCAACCCAAGGATTCCAGGTACTCATATAGCACATGCTTGGGGCCAAAAATGGTGGGGGGGGGGGCCTACATATGCAATAAAGATACCTGGAAGCTTTGAGGAACAGGGGGAGGGGGGGGTACAGATTCATGTACAGATTCATTTAAGAAGCACTTGCCTCTCAAGCCTAAACTCTAGACACCTGTACACTTCCTTCTGACTCATGAGACGACAACATGCTCAACGGGAATCTCCCAGATTACAGTACAGATCCAAAACAACACCGTTTGTGCGGAAACTCACACCACAAAACCATTAAATAACATCCAGACAACCTACATCTAAAATCAAAGCCATCAAGCCCCCAAGCTTTAAAGTTCCAAACCCTCAAACCCTAAACAGTAGCTTCCATTTATCCCACTATAGCTCCTATATAACCCCAAAATAAACTCAGTAATCATAATAATAATATTAGCAATAATGGGAATAAGAGTAATAATAACAATATTAGCAATAATGGGAATAATAGTAGTAATAATAATAGTAATAGTAATAATAGCAATAACAGTAACAATAATAATAATGATAGTAGTAATCATCACCCCCTGTCGCGGCCCCCACCTTTTGCAGCGCTCATGGCTCCCAGAGCCTCCCAGAAATGGGGTTTAGGTTGGAATTTGACAAACAGGCGGCGCCACCATAAAGCCCAAAAAACCCTTGCTCTAGGAACCCCCCACAAAACGCCTTCTCAAAACTATAAGTTGAGAATCTGGGGTACGTTCTGTTCTGGGCGCAAGTAAATTCAAGGAGGACACAGGTGTCCAAGCGCTCAGAAGGATCTCGAAAAATGGATCATGCATTGTTGGGTTTATATTATAATGAAAGCATTGACAGTCCAGTAAATGAGGAGGCGGGCTTACTACCATTGACTTGGCTTCCTTCGAATCTTACACTGGATCCCAAAAGCGGCTCAGCCAAACCAATAACACTGTCAATGGACAAGATCCGGCATGAAAATGTGCAGCACCACACTTTCCAAAGCGGGGTCTAGACGGTCATGCAGCGCTGAATTGGTCAGCTGTAGTTGGTTACAGGACTTTCCAGTAATGCCAATTATCATAGGCCCTTGCCATCAACATTGCCCTGAATCCCTAAGGGTCCAAGTGCCCAATACTCATGTACTTGCCCAAAACCTGTACTAGAATTGCTATTACCCAAAACCCAAGTACCTAAATATTGGGTACTTGGACCCTAAACCCTAAACCCCATATACCCTTATATACTTTATATATCCCCTATGTATCCCGTTCAAAGGGAACCTTACCCAAAACCTTGGCCATGAATTCAGTGAGCATCGAACCATTGAAACCCATGCCGACCAAGGCCCCTTCCAATCACCTCGCCCTTACACGGATAGGTTCTTCAAATCGTGTATGGTCATGTATGGGAGGATATGTACATAGGAATAAGTGTGTATATATAAAACATGTAAATAAATGGGAAGAAACATTTCTCATTATTCGAAAGGAGCGCGCTTGCGAGTTTGATCAGAAGAAAGCCTCACCATGTAGTTCTTTGGGTTCTAGGAGGCTTGGAAGTTTACCAGTGAGGAGTTCGGATTACTTATGCCCATCCTAAATCAAATTCGACGGGCACCAAGTAGGGTTTCAACGTGTCTGTCCGATCTGCGGGACCTCGTGGATCAACCTGCAAACCGCACATGATAGTTTCCATCAAGAGGGGGGCCCCAATATACACCCCAAACTATGACAGGCCTTATCAGAGGGATCCCCAAAAAAGGTAGCCCTAATCTTGGGAAACCCCAAAGCCTAAACCCTATAATATAATACCCTAGGCCCTAAACCCTACACCCCATACCCTAAACTGCCACCACATCTGATTTTGCTGCCTTGAAGGCCCAGGTGTCCTCATCGCAAGTAGCATCCCTGTCTTCACTACACAGCTGCGACCTGGGCATCTTGTAAGGCTTAGGGTTTAGGGATTAAGGACTAGGGTTTAGGGTGTGGGTTCAAGGATTAGGGTTTAGGGTGTAGGGATTAGGAGGGTTTAGGGATTAAGGTTTAGGGCTCAGCTGATCCACCTTTCTGTCATCCATGACACCATCAGCAAGCAACCTTCAACCATCTGAGTCTCTGTGCATTTTACCCCGCACAAAACAAAACCGAATCAACATGCACCAAGGCTCTAGGAACCCAAAAAGAAGATGACTGGGACTCTTGATTGTTGCTTTCCTATAGGGCAAACATGCCGTTCAATCAGCATTTAACAACCTAAGATACATGCAGGGGGGGGCCAAGAACCAAAAACTGACCCAAGATGCCCAGGACTCTTCAGTCTTGGTTTTTGGTTTCCGGGGGCGCTTGCCTGTGAGTTGAATTTGACAATTCAACTTCAGATTCAAAGCGGCCCAAGAACCAAGAACTAAGAATAAACAATCCTGGGCATCTTGATTCTGGGTTCGTAGTTCTTGGGCCTCCTGTATTGAATTTGATTAGAATATTAAACCCACATTTGCATGCACGCGTGCCCCAGGCCCCAGGAACTAAGAGTCCTGGGCATCTTGGTGCTTGGTTCCGGTGGATTTTTCATACAGAATCTTAACAGACATTCCTCCATTAAACAATACCAAAAACAACAGCAGGAACCAATTCCGGGGCTTTCTGAGGCTTTATGATGGCTCATTATTATAGCCCCCCAATGACCCCAGAAGCTCCTGTAGTTTCATTTTTGTTTGATTAGTTCATCTGGCTGCCTTTAGAAGCCATCTTCCCCTTATACGATTAATCTACCAAGATTGCCAGTACTCTGCTTCGCACGCTCTCCCACGGAACATTCCTGATCATTTTGTGTAAGCGTACGTTGCCAAAACCCGAAACCCTAAACCTAGATAGACGCCCTCGCGGAAGATCTCCCACAAGGATCTCCATCACATTTGTGACAGGAGACTCTAACACGCAACCCATAATGAAGACACAATGCAGTCTGGCATATGAAACGATTGTGCTCTAAACCGTCTCGCATGCAAACCATTTATATACAATGCTTCTTCTACGAAAAACATCTTGCTCAAAAACATGGATTTCTGGTAAAATCTTTATTGGGGGTCCTCTTTAGGACTGTGTAGTCAACAGAGGACCTACCAGGAATACGAGACATTTGCTAACAGCTCCGGCATGTAACCATAAGGGATCTCCCTTCCAAGTTTTTGACTTCCAAAGTCTTATTCCCAGGCTTCCAGTAACTAGCTTGTGATGTCGTAACTTCGCCTTCAAAACAGTGGATCCGAGGTGGGAGATTAGGGATTCTGTTTCCGGTTTCCGGGCTTACAGTGTAGGCTTGAGGGCTTTTCACGTTTAACGTTTGTTCTTTTGCCAGGTATGTTTCAAACAACTTCGCCAAATTTCACAGAAAAAATGACGCCCTGCATCCGCCGATGCGCCCTTAATCTTCAATCCTTTACCTAATGTAGGGGCCAAACCTGAAGGTCCATATGAAATATCCTACACCATAATTATACGTACTGCCGAAAGAAAAAAAACTGGACCCTACAATGCCCACCATAGGTCTCACACGCGCTTGGATTGCCCATGCAACCACTCGGAAAAGATCACAAACCAAAGCATACATCAGGCAATACTGCAAGTTTGGATTCAAGACTTTTCAAGCGACCTAGCGTGACCTTATACCTAAACTGCGACGCCCGTTTTCATTCGGGAAGCCTACAATCCTGCAAGACAACACGTAAAATGGCCCGCGCTACATACTGCATTGAATCAGGAGCTCGTTCCAGGACTAGGCGGGCTCTATGGCAGATTCTAACAAGCAAAAATGCATCTTTGCAAGGGCACTGGCTTATTTCAGAGAACATTCGTAAAAAGAAAACATACAAGACTGTACATAACAAGCCTGAGTACAGGTAACCTCTTACGAGAAAGTGAACTGATTATGGAACGCTTGTATTCTAGTATCAGAAGCTTACAGCAGAATGCAAAAGACTCACGCAGAAGCTTTGCCAGCATAGTTGACCGAAACAGTGGTATCGCGAGGAATATGTTACACGCTGAACCTGCTCACGACGGAGGCAAGAACTCTTAGCAATCATGAAAACAAAATTGTCACACACTGGCAAGCAAAAAAACAACATGCCTTGCAAGTAGTGAGCCGTCTAAAGCAACCACAATGAACACATGTTTTACTAGCCAACTTTTTAACATACCACGCTGACGCTGGATGTCTTACCCCAGGTGCGGCTGATGAGTGCAAAGTGGCCGAAAGTTGTTTGCGCACCTGGCCCGCGCTTTAGCAGACTCACCCCAACAAAGCCTTCCGGACAGCCCCGTAAGACTTGATGGGCTGAAACATCCCGCTCGGGTACAAACTGAAGCCTTGGCAAACTTGTGAGCAAGCAGAAAAGAACGGCTGACGTCATGTAACCCCATGCGCGCATTGGGTCTTCGCACATCAGGTACTTCTTCAAACCGAGCGTGCCCTCTTGTGCTGACTTGCATGCTTTGGCCCATCTCATATGGGAATCATACATGTCAGCGGCAACAGCCCAGAGACCAACCAGCATCCCTTGGAAAGTTGCTGTGTTGCGAAACACGTCGTCGGGGGTTGCACGCTTCAGTGTACAACATTAGGTACCTGCAAAATAAAACCTGGACCATGTCTGCCTGGTGGCCGCATGCCAGCTAAGTGTGGAGTTGAATTTGTTCGCTGAACTTTACGTCTATGGTTTTAGGGGGTTTTGAGGTTCATGCGTTTGGGGTCAAGACGTGGAGTGTCCTGCCATATGAGAACGAATTCTAGATACTTTCAAGACACACCAGCGCGCTCTTATCGAATGAAATTCCCTTTGCGTCCTGTATGCTCGCTTTCTTCCCAATCAGTGCGCCCACGCTAATTAGACGCCTCAAAAATCCTCCGCGATTTCTGTGTGGAGATTCTGCAGGATTGCAAAAAAAAAGTGCTCCCGTCCGGGGCGTCCTCTGTGCGCGGGGTTTGAGGGGCGCTCCTGCTTCGAGTCCTCGCAATTTGGGGTCGTGACCGTGCTCCCACCGCGGTCTCGTGCGAATGCTCTTTGCCAAATCCAGAGATGCTGATGCTTTTGGCACCTCGCTTTCATAAAGCGCGAACGTTTTTGCAAAGTGCAGAATTGTCGTTGCTGGTTGCGCCTTGATGGCTCGAAATGGTGACCTCGTGTCGACGTCCTGGAAAACAACACTGCCACAATTTAGTTTGAATGTTCTTGGAGTGGTCTTGACTCCGAGTCTTCTTGGGGCCTAGGGTAAACTTATAGCTGTGGAATCTGGGAGTGTCTTTCAAATGCACTTGCAGTGGTCCGTAGTGTCCTTAGCACCCTCTTAACTAAATTGAGTGCTTTTGCAGTGTTCTTAGAATGGTCTTTGAAGTGCCTAGGTTTGCTCTTAACTACCCTAAGGCTCCTAGGACTATTTGGGGCTTTCTGGGGATTTGGGGGCTAGGGTTTGGGATTCCATTATGAGGGTCCAAGAGCCTTCGGGTAACGTGATCTTTTTTTTCGAGAAGTCGTGAAGTCTTGGAGGGTATTCGAATGATCTTGGCAAGTAGCAGATACGAAGCACTCTGGCTCATTGACTGTAATTCCAGCTGGCAAACTCTAGGTCTAAGCAGGCCAACGTGTACGCGCAGTCCCTGAGAAGCCAAGACGGAATCCTGAAATTTAGACAAACTCAGCCAAGAGACTGAAAATCAGTCACAACAAGAAGACTGAAGGTGTACGTGTGAAGGCTTCCAAAATCTCACATATCGGTTAGCAGATTTGATGTCCTCCAAATCCCTGGATATCCCCGGTTACTGTTCATGCAGGAAACCCTGCACAGACATGACTCCTTGAACTCTGGGGATTCTACTAGTTCAGGTACTCAAGTGGCGCAGGATTATAGTGGACTCGGACTGAACCCATAACCCTGAACCGTCTGTCTGGGCAGGGATACGACTGAAACTGAACGGGCCAATTACCTTTTCTGTAGTTAAGGATTTAGGCGCGGGGGTCCCTAAACCCTAAACCCTAAACCCTAAACCCGCTTTTGAAGTTAAATGCACTGGGTTCTGACGCGGGCCTGTTTCGTGCACCTTGGGCCCAAGCATCTACTAGTTGGGCTCTGGGACCACGAGTGCCAAGTGCATTAAGCTGGCATGTCTCATGTATACATAAATCTGTGTCAGTGACTACATAAGATGATGGAACGTGCAATGGGCAGCCCAGGAAGCGCATTGGATTAACATGGAAGTATATACGATATACAAGAATAATACTGATGCATACTATTGATGGTTTGCAAACTATAGAAGTTGCAAGTGGGTCTACGCTCATGCTAAAGAGCTTCATGGTTGAGACCTCCAGATTAAGTCAAAGCCTTGGGCGACAGAATGTGTAGAATGTGTATATATATATATATATAGAGTAGCTTATGCAGAAGGATCCTCATCGACTAGAGCATGGTTTCTCTAGGCATATCACTAAGATATTATCTAACAGTCCAAGCAAAATGGTCAAAACAGAAAACAGCTATGTTATTCAATCTTCCTTGCCTGGTGTCAGGCGCATACCGTATTGAATGAGATGCCTGCGCCAGTAGATGACATAGATGTTTGATCGCGCATTTTCTGTTTCAGATGTGTTCTTCATGAAAAAACATGTCAGATGCATCCATCGGTTTTAGATATCTTGCACCGCATGAATACAGAAAAGACAAGACACGGGAATATGTTTTGAAAGAAAAGCCATGATGCTCAAGGTGTAACCTCCTTGGATATGGTGCACTTCACCCTAAGGTCCAAGTACCCAATACTCATATACTTACCCCAAACCTGTACTACAAATACTATCACCCAAAACCAAAGTAGCTAATTCTGGGGTCCTTGGACCCTTAGGGCTAAAGAGCCGTCAGCTGGTTGGCTCCTACAGAACTAACAAGGTAGTTGATGTGCGATCCGGACTAATTCTCATGCGAAAAACATCGATCGAAAATCCTTAGCACATGCGTTTGAACCTGACAGAAGCAGGCCCTCACCGGCGCACTGTCAATCCTAAAGCCCAAATCCCAAACCGTAAACCCCTAAACCCTGAAGCCCAAACCTACGCTTGCTGAGCGCAGCGCATCTTGAAGCTCGAGTAGTAAGCCTCTACCGCGGAAACCAGGTTCCATGGTTGGGGCTACGGATCTGTAGCGCTTTAGGGCTTTAGGTTTAGGAGTTTGGGTTTTAGGGTTTAGGGTTTGATGGTTTAGCGCTAGGGTCTTTGGGTTCAGAGCGTATAAGGTTTACGGTGGTTGAGCATTTCACGCTTCAACGTCGAGAGTTCAGGGTTCAGGCCCCATTTAGGCCATCAACCCTCAAACCTCAACTTACTTACTGGTGCTTAGTAGGGCATAAGGGAATGTATTATGTAGGGGTTATATTCCCCGATTGATTCCCTACTCACCGCCAGTCAGCAAAAGGGCTACAAAAACATGTCGGAATCCCTTTTGAGGTTGTATCGCAGAACTGGAAAGACTGTAGCCTACAATTTAACACGGTTACGGGTTTAGGGTTCACAATTTAGGGTTGAGGGCTGAAGGGTGTATGGCCATGCAGATACTTGGTACACCAGTATTTTTGGCTTTAATGACAGACCCGAAATCCCAGATACGAATTCTGACCCCTAGGCCCTAGAACCCCTTTGAAGGACCCTTGACCCTGAGCTTCGCACCCTGAAGCCCCAACCCCAAAACTGAGTCCGATCTTCGTACCCTAAATCCTAAACCGTACCTCAGCCGGGGAACAGCCCTACACCCCAAAACCCCAAACCCTAAATAGCCCTTGAGTTCAACTTTATGGCTTCGCTACTTTTGGCGTCCAGGCAAAGCCTAAACCCTGAACCGCTAAACTGCTGCAGGCTTTAGGGTTTAAGCCGTGTGGCCTCTGCAGTCTAAACTCCTAGTATCCCCCTTAATGACCCCTATAGTAGTCCCCTATACAATCCCCTATATAACCCCCCTTTAAGGAGTTTAGGCTATAGCTCGTGTGGCCTCTGCAAGCTTGTTGTAGGCGGAGTTTAAAAGCTGAGAGCACCTTGGCATGGAGGTCTTAGAGCTCAGGATTTAAAGAGTTTCGTTCAAGAAGGATGTAGGCGTTGTGTGGGGGTACACTAGGATATAAGGGTTTAGGCTAGGGGTTTAAGGGTTCCAGATTTGGGGCTGAGGTTTTAGGCTTGGGCTTTAAGGCTTTTAAGTGTCGGCCGTAGCTGTCCTGCTGACATTGGCGGCCCATAGAAACTGTCACACTGCACATAAATGCTGGACTGTAGCTTCGGCTTTACAGTTTGCGCTGCGCGCATACGGCCGTCTAGGCTGCGCTTATCGGTGTCGCTTTGGGGCCCTGGACTCTAGGGTTCAGGCTTGGGGAGCTTGAATTTAAATTTGAGTGTTCTGGGTTTGGATTTCGGGCCTAAAGTCTAGGCCGTGTAATGCCAAAGAAGCCAAACCAAGAACGGCTTGAAACAGGTAATTCATTGTGCGGTACAAGGGCACCTAGTCACTAGTCATTAATGAATTGGGGGTCTTGAGGGTTACCAGCCAGATTCAACTCCCTGAGCCATTAACCCCGAAAAATTACGTGCTGGACACCCCTGAAACGTAGACCCGCGCTACTTAAGCAATTCGTGCAAGCTCACGGGGACTCGATTAAAGGTCGCTTCAAGTTGCGGACCCTAAGATCGCACCTCATTGTACCCTAAGGGATAAACAAATTCTTTCCAAACCTTGCGCTACAATTGTTCCTACTAAACTCCTAAGGTATGCAATTGTTCGGTACTTGAGCTGCTTTGGAATTGGGATCCCTGCGTTGTCCCAGTTGCCATCTGTTCAGTTCTTGTTCCATTTGATACTCCATTATTGGAGCAAGATACCTAGCTGGGGAAGCCCCAAGTCAAACATATCCCTTTTGGGGTTTAGGACTTAGGCCTTTAGAATCCTCATTGCCCTAACTATATTCACTCCTATATAATCCCACTTGAACCTATATGCTTTACCCCTACATCTTAGGAACAAGGAGCCTAGCGTCGGCTTCCCGATACGCCGCTTTGTGCCAGGTCTATAAACCGGATTTAAGGTGCAGGTGTATCGTTTAAGTTTCAGGGGTTGGGATTTGGGGTCCAGGGCTTAAGATTTAGGGGTGGGCTATACGCAAAGAGTGCTTCCTCTGTTGTTTCGAGAAAGATGCTCAGAAAAGAAGATGCAAGAGCCTGAGACGTCTTCAAACTATATGCTGCGGGGCCTGAAAGGCAGAATATTCTGGTTGGTTGGGATCTGCCTGGACATGAACTGAGTCACCATGTGCCCAAACAAGTGTCAGTGCTGCATCTTCTGAAAGTAGACCTGCATTCTCGGGGAATTCGAGGGCAAGGCTGAGATACTGCTTGGCAAAGGGCGGCGCGGCATCAAAGGGAGACAGCATGTCGAGTCGTGTCGTCACAGCATGTGGCAGCGACGGCAAATCCAAAGTGCATTGGACCATATTCTGAGTCTCTGGGGCGGGCCCCTCGCTGTGACCCGTATGTTTCGCCCGAGAAGCTGGGAATCCCATGATGAGGCTCGAAGCGTGCAGCAGCGCCGTGTGTGCGCCGCTGACATAAAAGGCTGCACGCCGAGGAACTGCACCGACCCCCTTGCTAGCGCCTAACGGCCCTGAAGCAGGGGATATACTATGTATCTCAGAATTTGCAGCTTGGTGTTCAAGGCCTTCGAAACCCGTATGAGGCGGGTGGGCTAGTATCCACACAACTCCCTCCATTACCCAAGAAGCTGATGAAAGAAATTACAACACCTTAACTTTGAACCGTCCTGCAAGCCCTTTGACGTCATGCTAAGGTATATATTGGGGAAATATATAGGGACTATAGGGATTATATAAGAGGTCTACAGGGACTGTAGCGTATATGGGGCACTTATTTAGAGAGTCTCCAGAAAGAAGGATCGCAGTCTAGACACTGGGGCTGACGGCCCTCAAGTTGAGCTGAGCTGTAGTTTAAACTCCTACGGTGGATACTAGAAATCCTGCAGGACCCTAATATACTATAATACCATAATTCCCAAGGTATAAGGTACTTAGGGTCATGCAGGATTTTTAGTATCCACCGTAGTATCCCCCTTAATAAGCCCCTATAATACCCCGTATATAATCCCTATATAACCCCCCAGTAAGGAGTAGGGAGTAGGGAAGTTACAGGTTCTACAAGTTCTGCTGCATGCGCAGTACACACTTGTAAAAATATATTGCGCGGGGCACATATGTTTTTCACAAAGCCTGAACCCTAAACCCTTATACTCCTACTGT
Source organism: Symbiodinium pilosum (assembly GCA_905231905.1). NCBI lineage: Eukaryota > Dinophyceae > Suessiales > Symbiodiniaceae > Symbiodinium > Symbiodinium pilosum. The sequence continues at coordinate 11,379 of CAJNIZ010004725.1, read as the reverse complement.
ATTGAACCTGTATATCCCAACCCTAACAGATGATTTTTTGCTTTTTTACACCCTATCACTCCCAGACAGCCTGCTTGGGTGGACTATGCGAGCCCTTGCGTATGTAATATATGGGGTATATATTACATGCACATATATATGTATATATATATATGTATATGTGTATATATATATATAGAGAGTCCCTGAATGAATTGCTCATATTTGAGGCCCAAACTGCTAGTTCTAGACTACTTTTGGTTTTCTGTCCTGGAGTGTGGGTTTGGGATTTTTGGTTCGGTGTGGCTATCTTGCCGGATGAGCCTTGCCTGAACCATTAATACTTCAACATTAAAGAATACAAAGTATTACTTCAAACCTACGCAATAGCTGGGGCAATACCCTAAACCCTGAAAACCTAAACCCCTAAACCCTTAAACCCTTAACCCTCAAACCCTAAACCTACTAGTACCTTGCATCCCCTCAACCAGCCTTGTACACCCCGTTTGTATAGTGCTACCGTGTAAAGTCCCTCCTATGAACCTTCAGGCTAGAAGGTTGTCGTCCATCTTGTGAAGGGTAAAGGCACAGCTCCTACAAAATGCATACAACGGTCCAGTGTTGGTCTTCTAGTCTCTGGTCTCAAAGGGACGTATACTGCCTACAACCCTGGAACCGCGACACGCTCGAAAGATGTCCCTGCGGGTCGCACCCGCGTCAGAGCGGTGATGGGGGTTTTACCTTGGGATCTGGGGGGATTATTGGGATCCTTCATCAGCCAGATACAAGGTATTTTTGATACTCCAAACCCAAAACCATACAACCAGGTGACAAGTCCAAGAATGGAAATCAGCAAGACGGCCGCTAGTGTCTTGGAAGTCCTTCGACAGGACAGCACCACATACCCATATACACCTCTAAAAGTGTAAGGGTGTGGGGCATTGGGTGATCAAACCCAGATTACCGGGGGTCTTGCGCCTTTTGGGAGGCAACCGCAGGTGGGCCCCCCACCCAGTAATAGTGACTATAAGGGATAATAAGGATTTATTAGGGTCCTCTTATATTCCTATTATACCACTATTACAGGGTGGGGGGTCCTCCTAAGTTATACCTGGAGGTGGGCTTCTAGAACCTTGAAGCCCTGCTTGGGCGAGGCGCCCCCAGAAGATGCCGAAGCACTGCCACATCGCGTTGGCCGCCTAGCACTGAAAGATGCCAAGCCAGCTCAACATCAAGTTTCTTCTCCGGAGTAGTTTGGGTTGAGAGTTTGGGGTAGATAGGGTGCATACCCATTTCTACGCATGGGCATCTACAGATACATGTGCACGCGGACGCTTCGGGATGGATAGGCCACGCGTATACGTGCACACGCCAATAAGCGCAAAATGCATGAATGTGTGTGGATATATACACCTATACACATATTTTCGCTAATTTCATTTATGCACATGTATACTATCCATTTACATTTGCTGCTACACCTCCATTTCTACACATATGAATGCATGCACCTGCGGAGACAAAAGGGGTTTCCCCACATGCTTGAACCTAATATGAACCTAAACAGACTGTATCCTCGATAGTACAGGGACTCCCGAAAACAGACCCATAGTTTCGGGAACCCGAATCCCTATAACCACTTTATAAACACAGTTTCCACTTCAGGTTCCATTTCATTCTCCACTATTGGGCCCTACATGTCCATAATGCCCTAAACCCTAAACCTCAAATCCTATCCAAACATAAGCGGGACCTACCTGAACCCTCAAACCTTTATCGTCAAGGAAGTGCCATATGAGCTATAGTCTAAACTCCTAGTATCCCCCTTAAAAACCCTGTAATATTCCCCTACATAATCCCCTATAAAACCCCCTTTAAGGAGTTGAGACAGTAGTTTATATGAATTGGCAGACCCACAGCTTGTATGGCATGAACTGGACTCAAGATGTGGGGCACCTCGGGTTTAGGGTTTAGGGTGTAGGGACCCTGGGAGTACATAGGGATCACAAGGGGATTCTGGGGGGTCGCGATTAGGCAGTCTCTATGGCTGTTTTTGAAGAGAAGCTCCCATTTTCTGCTAAAGCTTTGGGGTTGAGCATGGTCTTCAAGGCTTCAGGACCCTCTAGTGTTGTTTGGTGCAACCATCCCACCCTGGCAAAATAGATGTGGAGACTTTGAGTCTTGACCACAGTGTGCATTAGCTCCACCGAAAACTTGCTGACAGCAACAACCTCCTCCATCCAGAGATCTTAAGCCCTAAACCCTAAACTCTAAACCCTAAATTTCGAAACCCTAATTCCTAGACCTTAACCCCTATACCCCAAACCCTATACCTAAACCCAATGCTTTGTCCGCTCCTGCACCCCGTAGATTTGGCTGAAGAACTTCAGAGTCCTGGGGTGTAACTCCCTAGGGACTATAGTCCCCGGCCCTCTTAAGTAGATAGAAAATGGCTTTGTGTATGCTAGAATAAGATCCCCATATACCCCATATTCATATTCTACCTACTTAGGGGGGACTATGACCCCCTAGAGACTACAGCATGTAAATTTGTCCAACTAGCTCCCAGCCCTTCAAAAATGGTCTTATGCCTTAGACCTTGCGAATGCCATGCTGTCCGCCTCGGCAATGGAGGTGGTGACCTTTGGCCACACATGATTATTTTCGGTGGTAATAATACTCGGAGGAGGAGTACAGGGACAGGAGAAGGCAAGCCACTACTACTCCTCAAACTGTTGCTGCCATGACACGTGCGCTGTCAAAGCTCGTAAGCATGAGCCCTAGTAATTTGCTGGGTACTGCCCCAGGCACTAACGGTCCTTGATAGGGGCTAGATGCGGAGCTTAAACAAGTACGGTGCATGTTTTCTTCAACTGCTAGAGGCTAGAGGTCAGGGGCAGTATCCAAATGCCAACTATAGCGGCTTGCCAGATCATATTCAGGAACCTGACCTTTACCTGTGAATCCTGAGCATGGAATGCAAATTCTCTCGCGGTTGCCAGGAGAGAGTTTATTGGGAAAAGCCCCATCAACCCTGTATTCAAGAACCTGCACCATCAAGGGCTCAGGGCTAAGAAACTCAAATCCCACAACCCTACACGCACAGAGGCTGCCAAGCGACTTTCTGCAGCGAGAGAATGGAGTTCATCGCGCACTTCTGCTGAGCGCTCTTGTCGGTGACCCTCACAGGACACTTGAGGAGCTCTCCAGAAAAGACTGCATAGCATTTCGTTTGTTCGAGGTCGGGGGGGTCAGAGTCTCTTGCATGCTGATGACCTATTCCGATCACTGTAGTGGTACCTCTGATACCTTGGGAGTCTAAGTTTCTTATCTTGGAGATTTGGAGCTCCATACCGAATGACATGCCCACGACAGCCGTTTAATTGAATCAAAAACAGAATATTGAGAAGCATAGGCTTTGGCTTATGTTGATTTGTATTCTGAATTCAACGCGATGTTTTGACCCTTTGGACCCTAACTCTTATTTGTCCACTTTCATGTGTTTGTTTGGTGGTTTACCTTTGAACTTGATATGCTCTGCAGATTTTGCTTTGACTGCCTTTTTTGTTGAGGTCACTTCTCGATCCTGATTTGACTGGCAATGTTCCTCAGTTCTTTCCACTTATGGTCTACTTGATTTGCTTGCCTTCTTGCTTCATGGGAGCGCTTTTAGCGCTTAAAACTGCTTGCAAGAGCGCACGTTCTAGAATGTGATTGAAATCTGTCTTTACTCTGTCTTCCAAGGCCGACCTTGTCTCAGCTTTGTTTGATGTTGAATGCCGACTGTGCCTTTGGTTTCTTCTATGCTTTAGTTTTGCCTTATTAGTTTGATGTTGTTTTGATCTAGGGGGTCAGAGGGTGATGATAGCTACAAGGTCATCAGTGCCAGGGGCCAAGCAACTAGAGGCCCCTTCTTGAAATCCCATTATTCTGAGCATATTTAGTTGGGGTCTATATTGGGGTCCCCCTCTCTTGGGAAACTACCATGTCAAATTTTTGCCCAAGCAGTTACGAAGAAATGTCTGAAAGCAGCATAACATGTCGAAAAAGGGAGCGGAGGAGAGTTGGGAATTTCTCGTCAGGCCTCCCGACGTCCCAGACTCTGAATGTCTCTGCTTCTGCTTTACTTGCGGCACGTTGTCCACTGGCATGCAAGTATGCGGTCCTACATAGGGTATACCTAGCATACTGCTTCCAACCTAGAAGAGTCATGTTCGGGACGCTCACAGAGGGTTTAATAGCACTACAGTTGTGATCTTGGTGGGCTGGATGGTGAGGGCAATATCCAAGGTATGCCTGCCTTGTCTCCTACTGTCCCCGTCAAGTAAGGTTGATACGGGCCCTAAATCCTAAACCCTAAATCCTTGAAAGACCCTCTCCACATGCGCCTTGCCTACTTTCCTCACAAAACCTCAATCTAATGCAATTGTTTTCCCAACCACGAAATTGCAACGTAGCAGCTTAAACCCTTTTGAACCCTAAACCCTGTACCTGTAGTCTCCTTAGACCGAGAATAAAGTTAATATTCTTCAATATTTGCTTAGGGTTATACTCTAATTCCTAAGGATAGTACAATTACCTCCGGGCGGGGAATCCTGAAGGCCAGTCACATCAACTGCAGAGCCATTTGCCACCGTGGCGCTCTGAAAAACAGTAGATCTTGGAGTTCGACAGATCGGAGAAGACCTGAAGACTCAGACTCTACTGTGTAGCATATGCTGAAATCCCTACTCATGCTGGGTTGGGACTTGGAGAATGGATCCCATTCTTCAGTAATAGTCCCTCGAGCCTATCCCACATGTCCCAAACCAGCATCAGTATGACTCAGGGTTCTTTGAGGAAACCCTTGACTGAAGGGAAATTCTCAGTATCATTCAGGATTTCTGAAGAACCCTTGTCTCAAGGGATGACTTTCTGAGTCGCGTCAATCCAAGGATGCTGGGATCCGTGGGCTGCACCTCGTGCACTCCAACCGTAGGGGTTCTACAGAAAGGTAAATCATAAGCACCCACTCAGGTTAAGTCCGAAAACAGTAAAACCTAAGCTCAAAACAAACCCCTACATCCTCAAGGCCCTGAATCCTTGTTACAATTTCAATGTGCATTTCTCAAAATGACACCTAGTATCCTGAAGAGGATTCTTGTAGCCTTCTTCCACCCCCCTGTAACCCCACGGCCTCCTGCCAGAAATCCTCTTTCCCTTTATCGGAGACACCACACCGTAAACCCCCAACCTTAATTACTAGGGAACCTGGGGATCTCCCTATCCTCCCACAAACATCCCTACATGCAAGACCCTAAACCCTAAATCTTAACCCCTAAATCCCATATGTGCCTATACCAAACCTTATGCCAGAAAAATCTCGCCAGCGCCTTGGTGATGTCTCCCAGAAGCTGCGCATAGTTGGCGGAACAGCCGGCTTTGACCTGGGGTTTAGGGTTTAGAACTTAGAATTTGAGATTTAGGGTTTACGGATGTTGGCGGTGTAGGATCTAGGACTTAGGGGTTAGGGTTTAGGGTTTAGTGTCTGAGATTTAAGTGATTTAAGGCTTAGGATTTGAGGCTTTGAAGTTTAGGTTTTAGCATGTAGGGCTCTGGATGTAGAGCTTAAGGTTTAGGACTTGAACTAGGGCTAATGCAAGATTTCTACAATCCACAGTATCCTGCCTGGGAGCAGGCAGACAGTAGTTTGGGCCGGCAGGGTTTAGGGTTTAGAGTGTTATTGAGGTCGAAATGATGGCTCAAACACTCCATATCTTACTGGGGCTTAGTAGGCAATAAAGGATTACATTGTATAGAGGTTTACGGGCTCTAGCCTAAACTCCTAGTATCCCCCTTAGGAACCCCTAAAATACTCCCCTATATAAGCCCCGTTAAAAAGGGTTTTAGACTATAGCTCATATGGCTTATGCTCAAAACTATGGACCCCTTTTTGGTTCTCGGTTATATTACGGCACCTAATATTTAGGGGTACAAAATTGGGACCTTGTTTTTGGGAAATACCCGTTTGGGGATTACATTTCCCTAAACCATAAACCCTAGACCCTAAGCCCTAACACCTAAACCCTAGACCTTCAACCTAAATCCTACTAACTGCCCGGTAAGATAGGCTTATCTTCACAAATTTCCCATGACTTCAAAACGACCTTCAGGCTCAACCTGGGGAGCCTGTAAGCTTGAAACACTAACCCTTTAAGAGGTTTAGGGTTTAGCGGTCTAGGGTTAGGGATTTATGCGTTCCGGGTATAGGATTTACAGATTTAGGGCTTAGGCTTCAGGGATTTCGGGTTCAGGGTTAGGGGATCGAATTATCATGAGAATGCAAAGGGATCATGGTTTCGACGCCGCGCATCACCTGCTGAACCCTGAACCCTAAACCCCTAAACCCCTGTATAAATCCTCAACCGCAGAGGCAGCCACCATGACCTCGCCGCTACTGTCGCTCCTGCAGAATGTACGAGGGTTTAGGTTCAGGATTTAGGCTTTGAAGGAACTCTGAGCAGTCCCGAGATATCATTATTAGGCTTGAAGCTTTCGGGTAATACTCACTTCTATATTCTTAAGAGGAACAGAAGCAAACTTCAAGACTAGAGGGTCCTGGTCCTGGTAGGGAAAGGGGAAATGGACATTCATGGCACCTGGACCCCCGAAGTAGAGCAATTGCCTTCTGGCAACTGTTTGACCTACTTTTGGGGTCCAACCCTAAACCCTCAACCTTGTGAAATTCCTGAGATGGACAGAAGTCATAGTCCTGTCTCCCAAAGCCAAGCCCATAATTTGAAGATATGACCTGTAACCCTAAGTACCTGTGGTTTTAGAGGCTAAGTCGTCAGGGGGTAATTCGGTGCTACTAAACTGTGGGTAATTTGGTTTAGCGGGCGTGGGCGTGCTGTTGAATTTTATACTTCAAGGCTTACAAATCCCAAACCACTACGCACGGTATGGTGTTGGTGCTTTATCGTGAGACCTCAGACTCCAGAAGTGCCCGCTTACTATCATTACTCTACCATGACGATTGCTATCATTAAAGGTAAAAAATTACGATTACCGTTAACCCTATCGCTACTATGATTGTATTTACTATACTAGCCATTCATTAACATTTTGAAGTTCATGCCAGGACTATTGTTTACTACGTGCCCGCATCAGGGTCCTATTCATCAGCTCCTCAATGACAGGGAACCTGAGTGCGGCAGAACCATTCAAAGCGATTTCTCAGCTTCCTACCGTGGCAACTTGCACCTAGGGACCTAAGTCAAACAATACCTGTTTTGGGCACTGAAGTCTATGAATCGTACCTACTTTGGGCCGTTGGGATGGAACGGCAAGTTTTCCCCCCAAACCCTAAGCCTATAATTTGGTACCAGGGACACCGCGACACTGCTACGTGCTCGGCTTCTTGGGCAAACTCCAAGGACTTCAAACTCGAGCAATGTTTCAGACGGAGGAACTTCTGATTTCATTTCGAACATTCGAATGATTCAATAGCACGAGCATCAGCAAACTAACTATGAAAGAATATATGGGGGTTCCCCTAAACCAATAATTCCAAATACTCCCAATAGATTCGAATATGCCACATAATAACAGTATTGAATATTAAGGGGGTGGGGGAGGGGAGGGGACTAGGGTTTAAAATGTGTGTTTTTGAGGCTTCGGAGGAGAGGAGAGGCTAAGATGTGACAGGATTACACACACATGAGCCATAGTCTAAACTCCTGGCACCCCCCTCAATATCCCCTATAGTAATCCCCTATAGAACCCCTTATATACCCCCCCCTTAAAAAGTTGACGTAGAATATGGCTCACATGAGTAGAAAGCACGAAGCCATGCCATCTTCCGCCTGCCAATGAAAAAACAAGGGTTTAGGGCTTAGG